>BSBK01002856.1:632500-772500 GCA_027943335.1 Chamaecyparis obtusa
CGTTGTTTGCACCTGCCCATATTAGTTTGTCTGTTCTATTTTTGTAAGATATCTCTCTATACTTGAGAATCAACAGAAGTTTTTTCCCCTCTAGGCTTGCTGAGGACGTGCTATTTATATTTTTCCAGGTTGCTTCTTCTTCCTTGCATAAGTAATCTTTAAGATATACGTCGAAAGAGATCTTACATTCTTCCATAAAATCTTGAGAGAAACCCAACTTATTTAGGGGAGGTAGGCCAGCCCAGGAGTCATCCCAGAATAGAGCCTTATCCCCTTGTCCTACGTCCCAAGTGAGGTATTTACTAATAATCCCTCTACAGTCCTTTATAAAGTTCCAAATCTGAGAACCTTTTACGTGTGAGTGGGCCCTGAAGATATTAATAGGGTCCGCATCGGGGATGTATTTATGTAATAATATTGAGGCCCATTTACTATTTGATTCCTTATATAGCCTCCAGATGAGTTTTTCACCTAATGCTTGGTTCTGCCACTGTAGATTTTTAATACCCAGACCACCCCTGGAGATTGGTTTACAAAGGGTATCCCATTTAATAAGGGCTAATTTTTTATCTTCTGCTGGGCCTTGCCAATAGAAATCTCTAAACATTTTATCTAGACTCTTTTTAATGTTAGTCGGGAGGGGGAGAACTGACATATGGTACGTGGGGATGGCTAAAAGTACTGATTTAATCATTGTCGCCCTACTTGCTTTTGTGAGCCATCTTCCTTTCCACGAGATTTTTTTGTTTTGAATTTTAGTGAGCACTTGTTGCCAAATCTTGGAGGAAAGAAGACCTTTGTCCAAGTCAATTCCCAAATACTTACAAGGGAATTTGCCAATTTTGTACCCCATCGTGTTACAAATTTTCTTTTCCAATTTCGGTGTGGTATTGATAAAGAAAATTTCAGATTTAGTGGGATTAACTTGTTGTCCTGAGGCCTTCATATAATGATTTAGGATGTCTTTAAAGGCTTTAACTTCTTGACAATTAGCTGAACCTGGGAGAATCATGTCATCCGCAAATTGTTGATGTGTAATATTTGGGACAATTTTAGATGCCTTTAATCCTGTGATTTTACCTTCCAGGTGTTTCTTGGTAATCGTTCTACCTAGCACTTCTGCCATAATAACATAAAGGAAGGGGGATAGAGGGTCTCCTTGCCTAATGCATCTAGAAATACTGAAAAAACCTTTCGGGGTGCCATTGATAAAAATCAAGATTTTAAGGGTGGAGATACAATTGAAAATAAGATTGATCCATTGTTTGGAGAAGCCAAAGGCTTCCAAGAATTTACAGAGGAACCTCTAGTCTACTTTTTCATAGGCTTTTTGGATGTTGATTTTAATAAGCATACTCGGGTCCTTAGTTAATTGAGCAGTGTGTATTACTTCTTGGGCTATAATAATACCATCCAGGATCGATCTATTTGCAATAAAGCCCGTATGTTCTTCCAAGATAATAGTGGGGAGGAGCGTTTTGAGTCTATTAGCTAAACATTTTGATAGAATCTTATAAATGGTATTGCAGAGAGATATAGGCCGAAAATCCCTTGGATCTATACATTCATTTTTCTTAGGGATTAATGTAAAGAAGGTGTTATTTATTTTGTTTAATAAGGAGCCGAAATTTCTAGTTGCCTCTACTGCTTGCCACACTTCATCACCAACAAAATGCTAGCATTTTTGAAAAAAGCCTGCTTGAAACCCATATGGACTTGGGGCTTTATCTGGATGAAGTTGGAATACCGCTATTTTGACTTCATCCATGGATAATTTATTATTAATCATCTTGTTGTCGGCATTCGAGATCAACTTTGGGATAGCTTTTAGCATTTCATTTTGAGCTTTGAGGTCAACCACTTCTGTATTATTGAGAAGGGATTGGTAATATTGAGTGAGTAGGGCTGAGATTTGATTTGGGTCTTCAACGACTTGACCCTCGTCATTCTTAATTTTAGAGATTCTATTAATGCTTCTTTTAAAATTAGTGGTGTTATGGAAAAATTTCGTGTTGCTGTCTCCTTCCTTAAGCCATGATTCTCTAGATTTTTGTTTCCAAAAGATCTCTTCTTTAAGTAAAATTGCGTTGTATTTAGCCATAAGTTCTTTTTCTTTGTGGTAGCTAGACTCATTCATACCTTGAGCTATTACTATATTATTGAGATCACCTAATTCCTATTCTATTTGTATTTTCTCTTCGAAGATATTATTAAATTTATTCTTATTCCATTTTAGAGCTTTGTTTTTTATAATTTTAAGTTTTGCCATTAAACTATACATTTTAGATCCTTCTATCGATACTTGTTTCCACCATTGCTCCAAGAGGTTGATAAATTCCAGATTTTGAAACCACATAAAATCAAATTTGAAGGGGTTTCTGGATGGCTTACAACTTTCTGTTATAGAAAGCCTGATAGGAAAATGGTTAGATCCCGCCTCTGTGAGAATTTCAGCATTTAAAATCTGATTGAAGTTATTAGAGTTTCCACTAATAAAAAATCTATCTAGTTTTTCTGTAATATGGCTAAAACCAGTTCTTCTATTATTCCATGTAAATATGTCATTGCTAGTGTTGATATCGATTAAATGATTGTCCATAAGCCATTTACTGAAGTCTTTCTGTGCTTGCGAGATATATTGTGATCCTCCAAATTTTTCTTTGATGTCTAAGATGGCATTGAAGTCTCCTCCTATAATGTGAGTTTCTCCTATGTTGGCTAATAGAAAGAATTGAATTTCCTGCCATACTTTCCTTTTCTCTTCGTTTTGAATAGGCCCATATATGTTGATTAACTTAAACTTTAAATTGGATTTAAGGCTTTTAATTTCTAGGGCAATCCAATTATTATTTTTGGATGTAAGTTGGGTTGAAACTTTTTGAGGGTCCCACAGAATAGCTAGGCCACCGGAAGATCCTTTTGATATTACAAACTTTGCCTTCCATATTCCTAATTTACTACTAAACTTGATGTTTCCTTCCTTACTAAGCTTAGTTTCCTGCACTAATATAATTTCTGATTCAAAGTTTTTTAGATATCTTTTTATTAGTCTCTATTTGTTAGGGGCATTTAATCCCCTAACATTCCAAGTTGTAACTTTCATTGATCCTGGGGAAGGCACTTCCCCTTCCCATTGTTCAAAATGTTAGCAATTTTATGTTGATTACCTTCTTTGCTAGCTAAGGTTCTTAACTCAATAGCTGATTTCCTCCCTCTTTTTTTTTTAATTTTGTTAATGTTAGGAGAGCTTAAGCCTCCTCTGTTTATCACAATTCCAAGTTGTCTATCCTCATTAGTTATCCCAAAAAGGCCTTTAATAGATTCCTTAATGGGCTCTAAATTTTCAGTAAAGTTATTGATAGTTTTATCATTTTGATCTAAGATCTTTTGGTCAAACTCTATAAGAGCAAGGGAGTCTTCTTTGTCTAAGATCTCTTTTCCATACATCTCTACTATATTCTCTAAATTACCAGAGAGGTCCATGCTCAGTGTTTCCATCTCTATAGGGATTGAGAAGGTTGGTTCAACCCCCTCTTGATGAAATATTATTGATGGGTCCTTAACAGTCTCATAATTAGGCTCTATGACCTCCTGGCTGAAATTAAATTTCTCTTTATTTTCAGTTTGTATTGAATTCGTATGATTCTCTTTTAAATTAAGGATGCCTTTTTCTTGTTCTATGATGTCTTTTTTGGATGCTTCTAAGATATTATCAAGATTACCGGGAAGATCTTTAATAAAGACTTCCAATTCTATGAGGATTGAGGGAATAGGCTCAATTAATTCTTGTTGAGTTATCCTATAATCCTCTTTCTCTTTATCCTCTTTACTGCAATTCTTAATCATTTTAACCAAGATTTCTTTTTGAAACATTAGTTCTTCTATATCACAAATTTCATCCATAAACATATCCATAAGTTCATCTGTTAATGTTTCTCCTAAATAATCAGTGTTTATCTTGACTTCCTTATTGCATTTCTCTTCAATATCTACTTTTTCTGATATTAATAGCCTATTTGATTTCACAATCTGATTTTCATGTTGGTCATTCGCAAATACATCCAAGGTCTATGTGGGGTTGACTCTAAATTTAGTATTCTCTTTATAATGAAGACAATTTTCATTACTTTTTCCTAAATCTGCAAGATCAGCCTCACTTTCCTTAATAAAACTATCATGAATGTTATAGATCTGATTATCCTTTTCAAGTTTAGATTCCAGGACTGAATACTCTTTGTTGCTAATAGGTGTTGTTTCCCAATTTCCCATTGGTGGGGAAAATTCTGTATTCATGAAGCTACTAGAGGTGATCTTCGGAGGGATATTTTCATCTAGGTAAGGAGAGGGTCCATCTGGACTCTTCTCCTCTGAATTCAGAAGAAAGAAACCCCCCTTATCCTTATGGAAATTTACCTGCACATTTAGGTCCTTGTGAGTGCAGGGAGAGGTGCCTTTGTTATTCTGGTGAGGTCCTAAAGCTTCAAATTGTCTACAACAAAGGTTTCAATGAATTCTTCCATAACCATTGGATTGATAATTATAGAATTGGAGTTAAAACATAACTGTATAGGGGGGATAAATTTTTCATGATAGTTCAATCTAACAATAATGATTTTCTCTATTTGATTATGTTTGGTATCTATAGTTCTTACGAATTTTCCAATCTTATTGCCTATCAATCTAACAATTTCTGAGTGATTTAGTTCCATTGGTAGGTTTTTGAGTAAGATGGTTTTTTCAACCATGAAGTTTGCTAGATTGTTTGGGTTAAAAAGGGGAGCCCAATTAAAGACAGAAAAGGAAATTTGTCTAAACTTTAGATAACCTTCTTTCATAATCCTACTTTTAAGATTACTGCATTTACAGTCTATAAATATGAAATTATCAATAAGGATAGTTATACTTACCTCTACGAGTAGTTGGAGTAACAGCCCCTTTACAATGTCGGAGATGGATGCCCCTGCTCCATTCCATTTACAAATAACACCTATTTCTGCACAGGATCTTTGTTTTTGCAAAATACAGTTGTTATCCAATGATATCATATAATGCCTTTGACCAAAAATTCCACAAGCTGTGGATTGCTCTTTATAATAATTACTGTTGCGCCTATGAGGCGGAGAGTAGACTTCCTTGGAGTACCTAATCTGAGATGGATTAATATCTCTATTAGGTTTACCCGTATTTGGGAGTAACTTATGCAAAAATTTCTTACCATTTCTCCTTCGATGTGGAGGAGTGTAGGCCTTAGATGCCTTATGCATTAAATCATACTCATGCTTAATACCCTCTTTAGAGTTCTTGATCCGATGTAACATAGAACTTGATATCGGTGCTTTATTCAACTTATTAGAATTTCCCGGTGGAGGACCTAGGGTTTTGCCAAGGGAAAGGGAAAAAATATCCACATCTATTTGTGACTATTCACAATCTAGATGTGGCTTTTCCCAAGCTACATCTTTCCCTTCCAGAACCCTATTCCTCTAGTGCGGGGGTGAATATAAGCCCTTATTATGAAGGGTTTGATCTTTATCCAATAGTTCAAAAGAGTTTTTTAACATAATTTTGTTAGAACAGTTCTTTGCTAGGAGAGATCTTACCATATTCCTCCTCTTTACCATTTGCCATTAAGCCTTGTTTGCTTTCCTGTCCCCGAGAGACACATGAGCCACTTTCAATCCGCCTCCCCCAAGAGTAGGATGGGGTTCATCGGGGTTTTTCACCGGAGATTTCCTAGATTTCAGGGCTTTGGTGGTCCCGGGGATAACATTGCTCTTTGATGCATATTTTGTTCTTGAGAAAAGATCTATTTGTCGATCTAGGGTTTGCACCATGAAGATTTTCGGGATTGAAATCCTGTTTCCATCCACAAAACCATTGAGGATCGGAGCCTCTAGACAGAAACATGATTTCTTTGCCCCGTCAACCTTGTTTTCGATTATCGGTATACTTCCATTAGACTCAGCTTCGTATAAGCTTTTTTCTTTCTGTTTTCTAATGAAATCTTTTAAATGATCATACGAAGGCCTTCTAGACCGCAGATCAGGTTTCTTACATTCTTTAGCTTTGTGCCCATAAAGATAACAGTTGAAACAGTATCCAGAGAACTTCCCCTGCAGCTTTGAGGCATAAACCAACGTCGAGATTGCAGCTAGGGCTGGGTTTTCCTTCCCTACAGGTAGAGCACCATCCTTTGACTGTGAGCTTTGCCCTAGGGTTTTACTATTAACCATCTGCCTTCGAATGTTTTGATAGATTCGCATCTTTGCTCACTTCAATTTCATCGTGATGGTTCATGACGATGACTTTCCTTTAATCACCATTGCATTCTATAAGTTTTTGAGTATTTTTAAATCAACGCACTTTTTATTAATTGATTCATGTAAAGAAAAATTACTTATGGTTATTAATGTTTGAATAAAACTCATGTTTACAATTTTTCATTTATGCACTTTGAAACAACAATATTAGAAGTTCATAATAATATAAATTGTAAAAAGAGTATAAATATATAATTATCTTACATATTCAAGACTTTAAATAAGAAGTTTAAGTAATTTTGATTTCAAATTTTCTTACAGTTAAACAGATTTAAGTTATGTTGGAGTAATATTAGTAGGAGTAATTTTAGAAGAAGTCTCAATGCTCCACTTC
Organism: Chamaecyparis obtusa; assembly: GCA_027943335.1. NCBI lineage: Eukaryota > Viridiplantae > Streptophyta > Pinopsida > Cupressales > Cupressaceae > Chamaecyparis > Chamaecyparis obtusa. Next base: position 639,155 of record BSBK01002856.1, read on the forward strand.
AATATCAGAACATGAGCAACTTTTAAAAAAGTTACAATGCTTCATAACTAAGAACATCACCTAAAAATTAAAATAAACCACTCATTCCTTATTAAATTGCTACACAAAATATACATGAATAAATTTGACTCAAAAACTAGACAATCAAATCTTTTTTTATATATATCATTAAAAGGCCAAGACCAATATTGTATATTGTATATTAATATGATTAGTAAAACTTACCTAACTATAAAATGCTGCTTCCAAAATTTCTTCTGAAGTATCATAATGTCAGAAAGTCAAAAACTGATAACTCAAAAGCCAAGTGCGCATATAATCCATCAACCAATATAAATCTAACTGCAAAAACTATATCTATCCATCTACCATAACCATAGCTATACCATTTTTTACTTAGTATATCATCAGTATAATTTCTACCAGTTTATCTGCCATCATGGCATCAAATGTCTCCTAAACCAGAGAAAACAAACCAGACACTACAACAATATAGCAAATCTTAAAAGACTAGTATGACATTAAAAAAAAATTAAGGGTTTCACAAACCCATTAGAACCTGTGGAACTTGAAGAAGGGTTTCTGGCCACATAGAGGGCCCAACGATGTCTTCCCTAGAGGAGGGACCAAGTTCTCCCTACTTCCTCGATCCCTTCTTCATCTTGTGAATCTTCTGCTTCAAAGCCATACCATCCAATCTTCTGATTCATCTAATGCTGCACCAATCACATCTCCTAATACCTCTATTATCCCCATAGCTCTCATTAGAAAATTCATATTTCTTCTAATTCAAACTCTCTAAACACCCAGAATTCATGTTCCCACCCTGTTAAAATAGGAAATCTCCTAATTGGACCTTGATATCCTTGCCACCGGCCTCTTCAGGGGGAAAATATGGGAGACCTGAATATTAATCTTGAAATTAATATCATATTTACAATTCAAACAACCATATTCAAAAACCCATATAGACAACTAAAAGATGAAAAAAAACCTGAAGTATTTCAGAGTGAAATCAACAAGCCAAGCCCTCTGGTATAGTCGGCAGCCTCGATTGCCCTGCCTTGCGGCCCATGGGCGTTAGGAACTGCAGATTCACATCTGTACTCGATGTTCCTAATCTACCACCATAGTTCAATTCTTCCAATTCTTCATCCAACAGTACTTTATTTCTGCTCTGAAACGCTATGATTTTACAGCTACATTTCTTCCCATAGTTAGCTTGTCGCATTGCGGCACAGGCTTGTATGGCCAAGGCAGCTATGTCAGAAGCGTTCAAACGGGATTCAAGTCTATCTACAGGAAGCTCAAAATAAAGGTGACCCGGTTTCAATTGGTATTGTTGAGGAAGCGGAGACAAATATTGATCGACCTCCATGGAATCACAATCGCAGATAAAGAAGCCGTGACTTCCTCTAACGATTGCAACTTCCAGAGGAACCACAAATTCCATCAGTTCTCCATCCTCCATTATTAACTTGCCCGTGGGATTATATACCCGAGAAGATGCGCAACTACCCATCCAAGCACAAATTTAAGATTGCAGATTTTCATGCCTATAGGTTCGTCTTCCATTGAAATGAAGCTATATGAGCATCTGAACAGGGACAAAATTCCAAATTTTGGACTACATATTAATTGATCAGCTAGGAATTCACGGACACTGTCCCAATTGGAAAGAAGTGACAAAAAAATTGAGCCTGTTTATGCGATTGTATAGTGTTCATCGTCTTCTCGTGCATTATTATCATAATCAGGACGATGAATTTGCATTGGAGGTCACTTTTACACCTGTTTCTGCAACTTTATTTTGCATGTCCAGATTGTAAGAGTTGGGGAGATCAAGATTCTGCAGCATATTTTATATGGTATCATATAATTCATTTTGAGGATTATTTGGAAGGTTGTGCAACCAAAATTGCCATTGGCTACAAAATTCTTCTCGTTTGGATAACCATGGGTTCATTGTTATTTACAATGGTGAGTAGAAAAGTACATATATTATTTTTAATGTGATTGCTTTAAGATTGGGTATGTATGATATTGTTTTTTGTTTTATCATCGATATGTTATTCTATGTTCAATTTGTTTTACTTTGTATATACATTGAGAAATTCTTAGATAATAAATTTTATTATTATGTAGTTTATGTTAGTTTATATTAATTTATTTTTAATTACTTTTTATATTTTAAATTTTATCGTCAATGTGGATTTGTATTTTAAATATGATTATAATATAGTTTTATTATCTGATTTGAAAATGATTTTTTGTCTTTTGAAGGTAATATTGTTAAAATAGTATTTTAAAATGTTTGGGCCAAAATTTTAGAGTAATGCCAACTATTTTTTTTCAAAATCTTAAAATGGCTAGAAATGTGGTAACGAACACTTATCTCAAAGATAGATCTAATTCATCAAGCTTCTTATGCCTCTTCCATCACATTTCATAGTCCGTTAGAACCCCTTCATTTTTTTTAGCTCTTTTTTTATGTTTACATTTTTTTTTTACTCTTCTTTTATGTTTTATACTTGTAGTTCCCATCATTTGTGTGAAATTGTTGGTTTTATGCAAGTATTAATATGGCAATAACCATGATAATTATGTATCTGTTGTAGTAGTTATAAAACCATCTCTCGTTAATTATAATAGCTTATTAGAATCATACCATCCACCCACTAAGAAAATATGCATACCTAGACATGTTAGGTGACTTATGTAGGATTAAGTTCCCCAACCCTTAGTAATAGCTTTTGGAGTAACAGATTTTTCGAGTCTTACACATTTAATATTAATTTCTTAATATATTATAGTTGTTCCATTAATCTTTTAAACATATTATTAGCCATACATTAAAAAATTAAATAGAATTACATTTTTTTTTTTTATACATTTAGAATTATTAAGTTGGTTGTAAAGAATTTAGTATTTATTTCAATTGAATTGTTTAATTAGATTAGTTAAATAGGACAAACTTATGTATCATCAACTTATCATGATTTCCAAATCGTTATATTTGTCAATAGCACAACATTAAAACATACAAACATACATCATTATTTAAATATTCAACTCATATGAAGAGCTACTAAATCATAATTTATATCATTCAAAACCTACAAGTAACTTCAACAAATCTAGAAGCACAAGATTAATGATAGACATGTAAGAATAGAGCTTATTATTTATTAAAATATTTATTTGATGTTATCTATTTATTGTGATATTTATAAAATATATTCATCATTATTACAAGTTACATCAATTTTTAATGTCTCTCAATGTTGAATTTTTTTACACTAAGGCATCAAAGAAAAAAAGAGAAGTAAGAAAGTTTTAAAAGACACAAGTGGTAATACTAACCACAAGAAAAACATGGATAAGACCTTTCAAATGTAACCCATGTTGATACACTTCTTATGCACACTAATGTGAAAACATGAGTACCAAGAAAATAAATTAACTTTATAATGTGATAAGATATCAAGGTTACAATTTATAATGCGTCATACCAGTGATAGGATTCCAAAAACCACTAGAACACCCTTCTAACATCTCTAACAAGTGACTCTCCAACTTCCACTAGAATATGAAAGATAGAAAAGACAAAATTTCTATTTACTTTAATCCTTTCATAAATGTGGTTCTTTTCCTTTAATTTTTTGTACCCTAAAAGATAATTAGACATTGAAAATTTTCTATACCTAGTGGAATATTAGAATTTACCCATTTTCAATGCATAGTGAGGTATTGGACTTCCGCTTCTTTGATATCTTATTATTAGACTATATGAAATATTTGATACCCTGGTAAATATTAGGATTCTTTCAAATCTAATACATTTGAAAAGGTTTAGGAATTCTCACAACTTCAATACTATTAAGAATATAAAACTGCATGTAACTCTTAAACATTGATATTAAACTTTTCACAACTATAATACCTTTAAATCTACAATACCTCTTGGAACTATGATACCTAGCATCAAAATTCTTACAATTATAATGCTTTTGCATGAATCTTATTTCATCTTTGATGTATCTTTACATGAAAACTATTTTCCTTCGTTGATACACCAAAGTTAGAATTATAATTTTGATATCCTGGTGAGGTATTAAACTTCTCAAAATTTGGCACGTCAACATCAAAATTATTTTGACAAATTTGATACCCTAACAAGGTATTAGGCTTCATACAAATTTAATAATACCTTTACAATAAATTATCACTTGAATCTTATCATGGAAAAGCATAAAACAATATTTGCAAATAAGTCATTTATCAACAATGCACAATGCAATGAACTTCTTATCAAGTATCAAGGTAGGCTAGTTTTGACAAACAAAGCATTGGCATTTATTAAAGATTAATGTAATAATAATTTCTAGTAGTATTAATATGTCTAGGTTATTATTAAGTTTAATTTTTTGAAAAGTAGTAGAACTGCAATACACCTTTGTGTTGTTAGTTAGACAACTTAGAAAAGAAAATGTAAATATATGAGTGCACGAGGTGCAATTACAATGATGCATGTTAAAAGAAAATAGGAAAGTTTGTGAGGTAGTTGTTGTAGTGATTAGAATAGCCACCACCATATGATTTGAGAGGATAATTATTTTCAAAATATATTCCTTAATTTCATGCGATGAATTAAAGCATATTCCATAAGTCCATATTTACAACCTTTGTTGTTAGAAGTATTATATTCAAGTACTTATTCTTAAATGGTGAAATCAAATCCTTGGTCACAATTTGATTTATGCCCTCCATGGAAAAATAGCTAAGAAGCTACACCAACTTCTTGCAATTAGCTATTGAAAGAAAGCGTATATCTAGCTTAAAGACATATAAATTAATGAAACCAAACTACAGGTATGGCTCTAGTGAAGAATTAAATTTATGCTCATGGTCGCCAGTGAAGAAGATGATACCAAGTGAGAACAAGCTAATGAAATATTACTCATCCTATTTATTTCATCAAAACGTGAATATGTGATTCAAAAGATGACACATAGACTTTTTCTAAAACTTAGGCATGTACATTGTAATGTTATAACAACAACAAAAGTATATCACACAAGTAACAATACCATAGAAACTATAATTCCATGGTCATTCATTGAATTTGTGGAAGATTAAAAGTGTGGGTTTTAAAATAAGTAATGCCAATTATGCTTAAAAAAGGTCCCAATAATATCTTTCTTGTTATCTTTTATATGATATTTAAGTTTATCTTATAAACATTCTACCTTTTCTAGTGTGCACCTCCTATAAATGGGACTCGTAAAAAAACATTAAAAAATAGACAAAGCCATGTCATTTTCATGATAGTGGTTACAAAATACTTTTTGCATTGTGATTAATCTAGCAATCAATAACAAAAATGTACTAATATTTGGACACAAAAATGCCTGAAGAAAACCAAAATTAGCTATGATTTTTTATCTTGCTAGTATAACATTTATTATCAAATGAAATGAATCTATTAATGAATAACTTTAAACTCACTAAGCTCATTAGAATAAAAAAATATAGGGGCCTAGATAAATTGTACTCTTTGCAAAATCTTTCAATCTAAATATTTGAAATTGTCAATAATCTCCCACAAAAAATTAATCAATAAAATGTTGAGAGGCTAGGGGTGCCAACCATTCAATACAAGATAAATTTTATTGTTCAGTCATATGCAATAGGCAAAATATATATTCCATTAGAAAGTCATTTAGTAACCTTAAAAGTAAATTATTTACACTTAAGTTATGTTTCTAGATGTTTATTTTACTTTCCATGTATAAACCACACTTTTAGGAATCAAACTATCCTTTTGCATGAATAAATAAGTATATGATAAAAAATATGGAGAACTATTTACTAAGAGTTGAGAGTTTAATATTAATTAGTAAAGGGAAAGAAAAGATGTAAGATGTAGTGCCCACCCATAGTTTGCTTTTCAGTTTTATATTGCCAAACTCTTTTAGGCCACTTTTATGTGTGCATTGATATTTCAGCTATTATATGGTTTTGGATGTATGACACTACATGGTGATTTTAATAAATAAATAATTATGGATGTTATATTGATGTAGTTAGATGATGTTAGTTATTTAATGATGATGATATGTTTTAAATGATGCTTATGATCTTATGATTATACTTACCCCATACTTGCATGTGTATGGTTATCATATATGCTTTTACCTTCCTATTTGACGTGTTTGATACGGTAGAGGGACTAAGTCATAGTTACCTGCTTGCGGGATCCACACTATGTCCTGATCCCCACCATTTCTTGTTCTATATACATGTATGTACATGTTAGTTTTTTATGCAGGTTTGTAGGTACCAGACATCAAATTCCCTGAATTGTCAAGATGAGTGTGCCCTAGTGCAAGTCTCAATGGTAAAAGAGGGGAGATAATTTATTCAAATCCAAATCCCAACCTAAGCTATTCTATTGTCCTGAAATAGTGGACAAGATTCTGATATTTTACCCTTTCCAAACTCATCCAGGTGAAGTGAGTTTATAGTCCTTGAACCTTGAGCATGGTTATGGTTCTTTAAGTTCAGTTGATTTTTTTTTTGGTTATTGATGTGATTGCTATAATTATATAATTTGTTTAGATTAATTATGTAATTTAAATAAATTAGATTTTGTTATTTTTAGCTATTTAAATGTAAACTTAATTGTGTAATTTAAATTAGATTTTGTTATTTTTAGCTACTTAAATGTGAGAGTATTTCATTAATTTAAAATTAATTAAATGTATTTATTAAGTTTAATGATTTTTAATTAAATGACTTATTGTGAAAATAGAGGTGTTTAATTAATGAAAATTAATTAAATACATTCACTTTATATTTAATTATTTGTAAATTTAACTTTTAGAATAAAAAGGTATTTATTAATTGAGAATTAAATAACATGTAGAAAATTAAAGTAGACTAAATGTTATTATTTAAATTAATTAGAATGCATTAAGTTGCACAATCAAAATTGAAATAAATAAAATTAAAAGAATTAGTCAATTTTGAGTTAAGTGTTTTAACAAGAGAAATTAGGAAATTAGACTTGAGTTCAAAACTGAAATTAGAGGAAATTAGGTATTGATTGAAACAAGGCTCTGAGTGGAGTTGAGTTCCAACCTCTGCATGTGGAATTCAATTTCCTATATTATGAAGGTTTGGCCATTATTCTCAACACACAGGTTTGTAGAGTTTTTGGTGAAAATTTCTAAGAGCTTGGATTTGTCTTCATTTCTGGTCATCGTCAAATTTAACTATTTGGTGTTTGAGGTAGGAATTAATAACCCTTGTGATTGTATTTCTATAATTTTGGAAGGAGTGTTTTCTTCGTGCCTGTTAGATCTGGTTGTTTTAGATTGTTCATGAGATTTCTCTTCATGTCGAGTTTTTGAAATTTGATTGTAGGAAATTTTGGTATGCATGCAATTCTTGGTTCAATTTTTTCTTGAATTTAATTAGGGTTTCAAATTGTGGGAATTATTAGAATTTAGAATATTGATTGAGAAAATATTTTTGAAATAAAAATTGCATGGAAACCCTAGGTTCAATTGTACAATAAATTTATTTGGAGAAAACTTAGATCTGGCATTAGATTTGAAATGAAAGTTATATATATTCGGTTTCCCATCTTGCATTATCAAATTTAAAATACACACACACACACACACACACACACAGATATACATACATACATACATAAAGTATGATCATTATTTTTGGAACAGTAATTGTTGGTGAACTTTATTTTGTATTAAATATTTAAAATATATATATATATATATATATATATATATATATATATATATATATATATATATATATATATATATATATATATATATATATATATATATATATATATATTATAAAATAATTTTTAAAAATTGGGAGAGGATGTGGGGGCCACCCCAACCTTCCCCTTGCCGATACGACAACTCTAAGAGTTATCGTTGGTAGCCCAAAGGCTATTTTCGATAGTCCTAGGGACTGCCGCACCATAGCCCTAAGGTTGCCACATGACAAACCTCAGGTTGTCGCATGACAGACCTATGGCTATTGCATAGTAGCCTAGGCTGCCGTGAGGATAGCCTGGGGGTGGGGACCACGGGTCCACCCTTTGGTGTTTGGGATTGTTGTTTTATTTAAATTTAAATTATTTATTATTAATTTTTTTTAAAAAAGCAAAAAATAAAATAAAAAATAAAAAACTATATAATAATAATAATAATAATAATAATAAATTAAAATAATAAGATATAATAAAACAAAGTTATTTTATTTAGAATAGTAAATAATAGTTTATTATAGATACATATACATATGTTCTAAGATTAAATATATGTATACTTTTAGTGTTTATGCATGGTTATTTAAGTATGGTTTTCTTTTAAATTCAATTGGGTTGATTATTTAGATGACTTATTTCTGCCAGATAATTAAGGGAACTAAAATTATGGCATGTTTATTTTTAAGTGAAATTGGACAACTTTAATGGTTTTCTAAATTAGATTATAAAATTATATTGTGTTAGTAATTTTAATTTCTAAAATTAATTTATTTTGTTAATGTTATAAATTGATTTGTTAGGGTTAGAATTTAATTGTTTTAATGTAATTATAGTTTGTTAGTAATTATTGAGTAACTTAATTTCCTGATGAAATTTACAAATTAGTTTATTATATTAAATTCTATTATTGGTCTATTTATTTGCCTTCTGTGTTTGGGATTAGAGGAAATTAGTATGTTAGCCTAGTATAACTATTTCCAGAGGAAGGTTAGCGATTTATTATTTATATTTGTTTGCCTTACATACTTGAATAATATTTGATCGAATGTGACCCAACCTTATGGAGTTAATTTTTATGATGGATATTGCATTATGTGAACATCTTGTTACTTCTTGGAACCAATTTTGGATATTATGAGACAATATTGACCTAGCGTCATGATTTGAGATATTAAACCTAGGGTAGGTTATCTAGGTGTTAAAGGGGAAGTGGCTTACTTTGGAGGCATGAGAGCCCAGAAGTGGCTACCTAGGTATCCTTAGTAGGTTACTTAATCAAGTGATAATATTAAATTAAATGAGGATTAAAATGAATTAATAAGATAATGATTCCTCACCCATGCCTTGAATGCTAGTATAGGCTAAGCATGGGAGTGGGAGAAGATGCTTGCCCATCCAGTAGTGATGGTGAGTCTGACATAGTTGGTTTTCCTTGTTTGCATGAAATGAATACTGATTTGCATTGATTCACTAGGGGGGTATGTGCAAGATCATGAGGGGCCAAACTATGCCCAAAACTGGCAATGAAAAATCAGCAAATTAGGGTTAGTCAACTTGATGTGAAAATTTGAACTAGCTATCAACCTAATATCAAAAAGTTGTAAGAATAGAATTTGTAGGAAATTGAGTGTAGTTTCTAAACTACTAGGCCTTTTCTAAAAAAAAATTAATATAATTGGCGAAAAGTATAGATTTCAATACAACAGTACAAAAAATTAAGGAAAAAAATAAGAAGTAGGTGTATGTCTGACTACCTTAATCATGATCAAATGATAATATTTTTTTATAAGATTTAATATATAAGTAGTAGACTCATGCCCAGATGTGACACATATTTTTTTGTAATTTTATTCAAAAAAAATAATTAATTATGAATTTTTTGCTAAAATGTTTTTAGAATAAAAAAATTTCCGTGTCTGACCACCTTAACTCATTCAAAAATTTACAAAATTCAAAAAAAAATAAAAATTTCTTATAGTAGGTGAAGCATAGAATGTGACACATTTTTCGGATTTCAAAAATGTTATACCATTTGAAAGTTAGTCATTTTTCAATTAGTATATAAATCAACACTTTAGAGGTAGCTCAATTAGAAAATAACTAATAATTACTTACTAAATTCAAAATTTGATAGCAATTATATCGATAGAAAGCTGATAATATCCTTAAAATACCCTTTTCATTTTATCAAATTTGGATGAAAAAAAGTCGTCAGCTACATTGTTGAAGTCTGGAACTCAGAAAAATAGGGGACAGACACGTATTTGAGACATTTCAATAGTTGACCATGTAGGTTTGGTGCACAAGGCAATACCGAGCCTAATCGGGTACTCGATATTTTCGAGTACCCGAAAATGATGGCATAATTTTTCATTTTCACTTTCCCTTCCCTCCACTTTCTCCCTCCCATTTCACAATTTTTAATATATAGAATTTTTATATATCATCTAATATATAAAAAACTATATATTAGATATATTAAATATTTATAATATCAATTATATATTAAATATTATATAATATAAATTTTACATTAAATATTATTTAATATATATTAATATTAAAAACTATATATTATATATATTAAATATTATATATAATATACATTTTACATTAAATATTATTTAATTATATATTAATATAAAAAATAGATTCTGGTTGAACCAGACAATTGTACCATGCCTGTTGATAATCCGACAGCTCAACAGAGTCATTGGGAGGTTAAACAAGAACAACCGGACGGATCTTTGAACCGGTTGAAGATTATGGAGAGCGGGGAAGGGTTTGGTAAAATGAGCAGCTGTACTGGAAATTATGCAAGCGCCGTAGAACTGACTGCATTAATAAATTTAAAGAAGAGATTAGTGTTGGCGCGATATTATGAGGAAAGCCTTTCCATTTCGATGGCGCCGCCCTGATATTAAGAAGAATGTCTTGCCGCTTCAATGTCGGCGCCACCTCTGTCCCAGACTTTCACCATTGCTTCTCATCAGTACTCTAAGATATGGCAGGGATTGCGGGCTTTTGCACATCATAGTCCATCATAAATTCTCTATAAATCATCATGCGTTATAGTAGTTTGCGTGTTTCTAAATGACTTACTCGAAGAATTTAATTTTCACCATAATTTTGGCTCCATGGATTATCATTTTGTGCTAAGAGAGAAGCTGTGGATTGCAATAATTTGATAAATTTGGTTTATCTCATTTTCTTTCTCTGTCATTTCGGAGTAATACGATTTTGTTTTTGTTTGTCTTAAATGATTTCGCCTGAAGTTAATGAATTTTTTTAGATGATTTTGTCTGAAGTTAATGAAATTTCTTCCATGGATGCTAATGAAATATCTTCCATGAATGCTGATAAGACATTTAAATTCAGAGTTAATAAATTCTATAGCTTGAATGTTCTTTGTTGCAGAAGGTTATTTTCATGGTTTGTGATTCATGCAATTGATTAATAGTTTCATTCTTAACAAAATTCATAACTAGATTTTCCATAGTCAATTTCCTTCTTGATCATTGCAATATTTTCTCCTCAACTGAACATTTTGTAATCAGTCGATATACAATCACATTTTTCTCTTGGCCAATCCTGTGGGCTCGTGATTGAGCCTCTAGATCCACAAAAGGATTGAAATCTGGATCTGGTGGAAGAGTAGTATTAGCAAGAAGTCATTCACTAACATCTCATCTTTATAAGAACTAAATTTGGATTCACTAGAAGCACTAAATAATTTGGAATGACCCCTTTTGACACATTGGATTTCACAAGTGTGTCTTAAGGGGTCCTAGGACCCCTTCAGACACACTTGAGCATTCAAATGTGTCAAAAGGGGTCATGGGGAATCCCTAGGGGTCCTACTACGCCTTATCATGCATTAGGACCACTAGGGAGTCCCCATGACCCCTTTTGACACATTTGAACACTCAAGTGTGTCTTAAGGGGTCTTAGCACCCCTTCAGACACACTTGAGCATTCAAATGTGTCAGAAGGGGTCATGGGGGCTACCTAGGGGTCCTGGTAAACCTTATCACGCGTTACGACCCCTAGGGAGTCTCCATAACCCCTTTTGACACATTTGAATGCTCAAGTGTGTCTTAAGGGGTCTTAGGACCCCTTTGGACACACTTGAGCATTCAAATGTGTCAAAAGGGGTCATGGGGACTCCCTATGGGTACTACTATGCCTTATCACGTGTTAGGACCCCTAGGGAGTTCCCATGACTCGATTTGACACATTTGAATGCTCAAGTGTGTTAAGGGGTCTTAGGACCCCTTTTGACACATTGGAACACTCAAGTGTGTCTTAAGGGGTCTTAGGACACCTTCGGACACACTTGAGCATTCAAATGTGTCAAAAGGGGTCTTGGGGACTTCCTACAGGTCCTAGTACCCCTTATCACATGTTATGACCCCTAGGGAGTCCCCATGACCCCTTTTGACACATTTTAACGCTCAAGTGTGTCTTAAGGGGTCTTAGGACCCCTTTTCACACATTGGAATGCTCAATTGTGTCTTAAGGGGTCTTAGGACCCCTTTGGACACACTTGAGCATTGAAATGTGTCAAAAGGGGTCATGGGGACTTCCTAGGGATCCTAGTACGCCTTATCAAATGTTAGAACCCCTAGGGAGTCCCGATGACCCCTTTTGACACATTTGAATGCTCAAGTGTATCTTAAGGGGTCTTACAACCCCTTTGGACACACTTGAACATTCAAATGTGTCAAAAGGGGTCATGGGGAATCCCTAGGGGTCCTACTAAACCTTATCACATGTTAGGACCCCTACGGAGTCCCCATGACTGCCTTTGACACATTTGAACACTCAAGCGTGTCCTAAGGGTTCTTAGGACCCCTTTTGACACATTGGAACACTCAAGTGTGTCTTAAGAGGTCTTAGGACCCCTTCGGACACACTTGAGCATTCAAATGTGACAAAAGGAGTCTTGGGGACTTCCTAGGGGTCCTAGTATGCCTTATCACATGTTAGGACCCCTAGGGAGTCACCATGACATCTTTTGACACATTTTAATGCTCAAATGTGTCTTAAGGGATCTTAGGACCCCTTCGAATACACTTGAGCATTCAAATGTGTCAAAAGGGTCATGAAAACACCCTAGAGGTCCTAGTACACCTTATCACGCATTAGGACCCCTAGGGAATCCCCATGAGTCCTTTTGACACATTTGAATTCTCAAGTGTGTCTTATGGGGTCTTATGACCCCTTCGGACACACTTGAGCATTCAAATGTGTCAAAAGGGGTCATGGGGAGTCCCTATGGGTTCTAATGCCTGATAAGGCATACTACGACCCCTAGGAAGTCCCAAAGACCCCTTTTGACACATTTGAATGCTCAAGTGTGTCTTAAGGGGTCTTAGGACCCTTTTTGACACATTGGGACACTATAGTGTGTCTTAAGGGGTCTTAGGACCCTTTCAGACACACTTGAACATTCAAATGTGTCAAAAGTGGTCTTGGGGACTTCCTAGGGGTCCTAGTATGCCTTATCACGTGTTAGGACCCCTGGGGAGTCCCAATGACCCCTTTTGACACATTTGAATGCTCAAGTGTGTCTTAAGGGGTCTTATGACTGCTTCTAACACACTTGAGCATTCAAATGTGTCAAAAGGGGTCATGGGAATTCTCTAGAGGTTCTAACACCTAATAAGGCATACTAGGACCCCTAGGAAGTCCACAAGACCCCTTTTAACACATTTGAATGCTCAAGTGTGTCTTAAGGGGTCTTAGGACCCCTTTTGACACTTCAGAATGCTCAAGTGTGTCTTAAGGGGTCTTGAGACCTCTTCGGACACACTTGAGTGTTCAAATGTGTCAAAAGGGGTCTTGGGGACTTCCTAGGGGTCCTAGTATGCCTTATCACACGTTAAGACCCCTAGGGAGTCCCGATGACCCATTTTGAGACATTTGAATGCTCAAGTGTGTCTTAAGGGGTCTTAGGACCTCTTTGGACACACTTGAGCATTTAAATGTGTCAAAAGGGGTCATGGTGACTACCTGGGGGTCCTAACAACTGATAAGGCATAATAGGACCCCTACGAAGTCCCCATGACCCCTTTTGACATAGTGGAATACTGAAGTGTGTCTTCAGGGGTCTTAGGACCTCTTCGAACAAACTTGAGCATTCAAATGTGTTAAAAGGGGTCATGGGGGCTCCCTAGGGGTTCTAGTACAACTTATCACATGTTAGGACCCCTAGGGAGTCCCCATGACCCATTTTGACACATTTGAATGCTCAAGTGTGTCTTAAGGGGTCCTAAGACCCTTTAAGAGACACTTGAGCATTCAAATGTGTCAAAAGGGGTGACGAGGACTCCCTAGGGGTCCTAGTACACCTTATCATTCGTTAGGACCCTTAGCGAGTCCCCATGACCTCTTTTGACACATTTGAATGCTCAAGTGTGTCTTAAGGGGTCTTAGGACCCCTTTTGACACATTGGAATGCTCAAGTGTGTCTTAAGGGGTCTTAGGACCCCTTCGAACAGACTTGAGTGATCAAATTTGTCAAAAGGGTTCATGGGGACTCCCTAGGGGTCCTAGTATGCCTTATCACGTGTTAGGACCCCTAGGGAGTCCCCATGACCCCTTTTGACACATTCGAACACTCAAATGTGTCCTAAGGGGTCTTAGGACCCCTTCAGACACACTTCAAATACAAGAATAATTTCATGCGTTAGGACCCCTAAGGAGTCCCCATGACCCCTTTTGACACATTTGAATGGTCATGTGTGTCTTAAGGTGTCTTAGGACCCCTTTTAGCACATTGGAATGCTCAAGTGTGTCTTAAGGGTTCTTAGGACCCCTTCAGACACACTTGAGCATTCAAATGTGTCAAAAGGGGTCTTGGGGACTTCCTAAGGTTTCTAGTATGCCTTACCATGCGTTACGACCCCTAGGGAGTCCGCATGACCCATTTTGAGACATTTGAATGCTCAAGTGTGTCTTAAGGGGTCTCAGGACCCCTTCAGACACACTTGAGCATTCAAATGTGTCAAAAGGGGTAATGGGGTCTTCCTAGGGGTCCTAGTATGCATTATCACGTGTTAGGACCCCTAAGGAGTCCACATGACCCCTTTTGAGACATTTGAATGCTCAAGTTTGTCTTAAGGGGTCTAAGGACCCCTTTGGACACACTTGAGCATTCAAATGTCTCAAAAGGGGTCATCGGGGCTCCCTAGGGGTCCTAACACGTGATAAGGTGTACTAGGACCCCTATGGAGTCCCCATGACCCCTTTTGACAGATTGGAATGCTCAAGTGTGTCTTAAGGGGTCTTAGGACCCCTTTTGACACATTGGAACACTCAAGTTTGTCTTAAGGGGTCCTAAGATCCCTTAAGACACACTTGAGCATTCAAATGTCTCAAAAGGGGTCATGGGGACTACCTAGGGGTCCTAACACATGACAATGCATACTAAAACCCCTATGGAGTCCCCATGACCCCTTTTGACACATTTGAATGCTCAAGTGTCTTAAGTGGTCTTAGGACCCCTTTTGACACATTAGAATGCTCAAGTGTGTCTTAAGGGATCTTAGGACCCTTTCAGACATACTTGAGCATTCAAATGTGTCCAAATGGGTCTTGGGGAATCCCTATGGGTCCTACTATACCTTATCATGCTTTAGGACCCCTAAGGAGTCCCCATGACCCCTTTTCACAAATTAGAACACTCAAGTGTGTGTTAAGGGGTTTTAGGACCCCTTCAGACACACTTGAGCATTCAAATGTGTCAAAAAGGGTCATGTGGGATCCCTAGGGGTCCTAGTATGCCTTGTCATGTGTTAGGATGTCTAGAGAGTCACCATGACCCCTTTTGATACATTTGAATGCTCAAGTGTTGTCTTAAGGGGTCTTAGGACCCCTTTTGACACACTTGAGCATTCAAATGTCTCAAAAGGGGTCATGTGGACTCCTTATGGGTACTACTATGCCTTATGACGCGTTAGGACCCCTAGGGAGTTCCCATGACCCGATTTGACACATTTGAATGCTCAAGTGTGTCTTAAGGGGTCTTACAACCCCTTTTGACACATTGGAATGCTCAAGTGTGTCTTAAGGGGTCTTAGGACCCCTTCGGAAAAACTTGAGCATTCAAATGTGTCAAAAGGGGTTTTGGGGACTTCCTACGGGTCCTAGTACCCCTTATCACGTGTTATGACCCCTAGGGAGTCCCCATGACCCCTTTTGACACATTTTAATGCTCAAGTGTGTCTTAAGGGGTCTTACGACCCCTTTTCACACATTGGAACACTCAATTATGTCTTAAGGGGTCTTAGGACCCCTTCGGACACACTTGAGCATTAAAATGTGTCAAAAGGGGTCATAAGGACTTCCTAGGGGTCCTAGTATGCCTTATCATGTGTTAGAACCCCTAGGGAGTCCCCATGACCCATTTTGACACATTTGAATGCTCAAGTCTATCTTAAGGGGTCTTAGGACCCCTTCGGACACACTTGAGCATTCAAATGTGTCAAAAGGGGTCATGGGGACTCCCTTGGGGTCCTACTATGCATTATCACCTGTTAGGACCCCTAGGGAGTCCCCATGACTGCTTTTGACACATTTGAACGCTCAAGTTTGTCTTAAGGGGTCTTAAGACCCCTTTTGACATATTGGAACACTCAAGTGTGTCTCAAGGGGTCTTAGGACCCCTTCGGACACACTTGAGCATTCAAATGTGACAAAAGGTGTCTTGGGGACATCCTAGGGGTCCTAGTACACTTTATCATATGTTAGGACCCTTAGGGAGTCCCCATGACATCTTTTGACACATTTTTATGCTCAAGTTTGTCTTAAGGGATCTTAGGACCCTTTCAGACACACTTGAGTGTTCAAATGTGTCAAAAGGGTCATGGGGACTCCCTAGAGGTCCTAGTACACCTTATCATGCGTTATGACCCCTAGGGAATCCCCATGACCCCTTTTGACATATTTGAATGCTCAAGTGTGTCTTAAGGGGTCTTATGACCCCATCCAACACACTTGAGTGTTCAAATGTGTCAAAAGGGGTCATGGGGACTCCCTAGGGGTTTTAACACCTTCTAAGGTGTACTAGGACCCCTCGGAAGTCCCAAAGACCCCTTTTGAAACATTTGAATGCTCAAGTGTGTCTTAAGGGGTCTTAGGACCCCTTTTGAGACATTGGAACACTATAGTCTGTCTTAAGGGGTCTTAGGACCCCTTCGAATAGACTTGAGGATTCAAATGTGTCAAAAGGGGTCTTGGGGACTTCCCAGGGGTCCTAGTACACATTAGCACATGCTAGGACCCCTAGGGAGTCCCCATGCCCCCTTTTGACACATTTGAATGCTCAGGTGTGTCTTAAGGGGTCTTATGACCCCTTAAGACACACTTGAGCATTCAAATGTGTCAAAAGGGGTCATGGGGACTCCGTAGGGGTCCTAACACCTAATAAGGTGTACTAGGACCCCTAAGAAGTCCACAAGACCACTTTTGACACATTTTAATGCTCAAGTGTGTCTTAAAGGGTCTTAGGACCCCTTTTGAGACATTGGTACGCTCAAGTGTGTCTTAAGGGGTCTTAAAACCTCTTTGGACACACTTGAGTGTTCAAATGTGTCAAAAGGGGTCTTGGGGACTTCCTAGGGGTCCTAGTACACCTTATCATGCATTAGGGACCCTAGGGAGTCCCGATGAGGCATTTTGAGATATTTGAAAGCTTGAGTGTGTCTTAAGGGGTCTTAGGACCTCTTTGGACACACTTGAGTATTCAAATGTGTCAAAAGGGGTCCTGGGGACTGCCTAGGGGTCCTAACACCTGATAAGGCATACTAGGACCCCTACGGAGTCCCCATGACCCCTTTTGACACAAGGGAATGCTCAAGTGTGTCTTCAAGGGTCTTAGGACCCGTTCAGAAAAACCTGAGCATTCAAATGTGTCAAAAGGGGTCATGGGGGCTCCCTAGGGGTCCTAGTATGCCTTATCACATGTTAGGACCCCTAGGGAGTCCCCATGACCCCTTTTGACACATTTGAATGATGAAGTGTGTCTTAAGGGTTCCTAAGACCCCTTAAGAGACACTTGAGCATTCAAATGTGTCAAAAGTGGTGATGAGGATTCCCTAGGGGTCCTAGTACACCTTATCATGCGTTAGGACCCTTAGGGAGTCACTGTGGCCCCTTTTGACAGATTTGAACACTCAAGTGTGTCTTAAGGGGTCTTAGGGAACCTTTTGACACATTAGAATGCTCAAGTGTGTCTTAAGTGGTCTTAGGACCCCTTCAAACAAACTTGAGCGATCAAATGTGTCAAAAGGGGTCATGGGGACTCCCTAGGTGTCCTAGTATGCCTTATCACGTGTTAGGACCCCTAGGGAGTCCCCATGACCCCTTTTGACATATTTGAACATGTGTCTTAAGGGGTCCTAGGATCCTTTTAGACACACCTGAAATACAAGAATAATTTCACGCGTTAGGAACCGTAAGGAGTCCTCATGACCCCTTTTGACACATTTCAATGCTCAAGTGTGTTTTAAGGGGTCTTAGGACACTTTTTGACACGTTGGAATGTTCAAGTGTGTCTTAAGGGTTCTTAGGACCCCTTCAGACACACTTGAGTGTTCAAATGTGTCAAAAGGGGTCTTGAGGACTTCCTAGGGGTTCTCGTACGCCATATCACGTGTTAGGACCCCTAGGGAGTCCCCATGACCCCTTTTGAGACATTTGAATGCTTAAGTGTGTCTTAAGGAGTCTTAGGACCCCTTCAGATACACTTGAGCATTCAAATGTGTCAAAAGGGGTAATGGGGACTTCCTAGGGGTCCTAGTATGCATTATCATGCGTTAGGACCCCTAGGGCATCCACATGACCCCTTTTGAGACATTTAAATGCTCAAGTTTGTCTTAAGGGGTCTTAGGACCCCTTCGAAAACACTTGAGTGTTCAAATGTGTCAAAAGGGGTCATAGGGGCTCCCTAGTTGTCTTGACATGTGATAAGGCATACTAGGACCCCTACGGAGTCCCCATCACCCCTTTTGACACATTGGAATGCTCAAGTGTGTCTTAATGGGTCTTAGGACCCTTTTTGACACATTAGAACACTGAAGTGTGTCTTAAGGAGTCCTAGGACCCCTTAAGAAACACTTGAGCATCCAAATGTCTCAAAAGGGGTCATGGGGACTCCCTAGGGGTCCTAACATGTGATAATGCGTACTAGGACCCCTATGGAGTCCCCATGACCCCTTTTGAAATATTTGAACGCTCAAGTGTGTCTTAAGTGGTCTTAGGACCCCTTTTGACACATTGGAATGCTCAAGTGTGTCTTAAGGGGTCTTAAGACCCTTTCAAATGCACTTGAGCATTCAAATGTGTCAAAAGGGGTCTTGGGGACTCCCTAGGGGTCCTACTACACCTTATCACAGTTTAGGACCCCTAAGGAGTCCCGATGACCCCTTTTGACACATTGGAACACTCAAGTGTGTCTTAAGGGGTCTTAGGACCCCTTCAAATAGACTTAAGCATTCAAATGTGTGAAAAGGGTTCATGTGGGCTCCCTAGGGGTCCTAGTACACCTTATCATGCATTAGGACCCCTAGAGAGTGCCCATGGCCTCTTTTGACACATTTGAATGCTCAATTGTGTCTTAAGGGGTCTTAGGATTCCTTCAAACACACTTGAGCATTCAAATGTGTCGAAAGGGGTCATGGGGAATCCCTAGGGGTCCCACTACTCCTTATCATGTGTTAGGACCCTTAGGGAGTCCCCATGACCCCTTTTGACACATTTAAACACTCAAGTGTGTCTTAATGGGTGTTATGACCCATTTTGATAGATTGGAACACTCAAGTGTGTCGTAAGGGGTCGTAGGGCCTCTTAAGGGGTCTTAGGACCCCTTCAGACACACTTGAGCATTCAAATGTGTCAAAAAGGGTCTTGGGGGCTTCCTAGGGGTCCTAGTACACCTTATCACGTGTTATGACCCCTAGGGAGTCCCCATGAACCCTTTTGACACATTTTAATGCTCAAGTGTGTCTTAAGGGGTCTTACGATCCATTCAGACACACTTCAGCATTGAAATGTGTGAAAATGGGTCATGGGGACTTCCTAGGGGTCGTAGTACACCTTATCATGTGTTAGGACCCCTAGGGAGTCCCCATGACCCCTTTTGACAAATTTGAATGCTCAAGTTTGTCTTAAGGTGTCTTAGGACCTTTTGTATAGACTTGAGTGTTCAAATATTTCAAAAGGTGTCATTGGGACTCCCTAAGGGTCCTACTACACCTTATCACATGTTAGGACCCCTAGGAAGTCCCCATGACCCCTTTTGACACATTTGAATGCTGAAGTGTGGCTTAAGTGATCTTAGGACTCCTTTTGACATATAGGAATGGTCAAGTGTGTCTTAAGGGGTCTTATGACCCCTTAGGACACACTTGAGCATTCAAATATGTCAAAAGAGGTCTTGGGGACTTCCTAGGGGTCCTAGTATGGCTCATCACGTGTTAGGACCGTTAGGGAGTCCCCATGACCCCTTGTGACATAGTTGAATGCTCAAGTGTGTCCAAAGGGGTCCTAAGACCCCTTCAGACACACTTAAGCATTCAAATGTGTCAAAAGGGGTCATGGGGACTCCCTAGGGGTCCTAGTATGCCTTATCACATGTTAGGACCCCTAGGGAGTCCCCATGACCCCTTTTGACACATTAGAACGCTCAAGTGTGTTTTAAGGATTCTCAGGACCCCTTCGGACACACTTGAGCTTTCAAATGTGTCAAAAGAGGTCATCAGGGCTCCCTAGGGGTCCTAGTACACCTTATCATACATTAGGACCCCTAGGGAGTCCCCATGACCCCTTTTGACACATTTGAATGCTCAAGTGTGTCTTAAGGGGTCTTAGGACCCCTTAAGACACACTTGAGCATTCAAATGTGTCAAAAGGGGTCATGGGGACTCCCTAGGGGTCCTACTATTCCTTATCACACGTGAGGACCTGTAGGGAGTCCCCATGATCCCTTTTGACACATTTGAATGCTCAAGTGTGTCCTAAGGGGTCTTAGGACCCCTTTTGACACATTGGAACACTCAAGTGTGTCTTAAGGGGTCTTAGGACCCCTTCAGACATACTTTAGCATTCAACTATGTCAAAAGGGGTCTTGCAGACTTCCTAGGGGTCCTAGTATGCCTTATCACATGTTATGACCCCTAGGGAGTCCACATGACCCATTTTGACACATTTTAACGCTCAAGTGTGTCGTAAGGGGTCTTAGGACCCCTTTTGACACATTGGAATTCTCAAGTGTGTCTTGATGGGTATTAGGACTCCTTCAGACACACTTGAGTGTTGAAATGTGTCAAAAGGGGTCATGGGAACTTTCTAGGGGTCCTAGTACGCCTTATCACGTGTTAGGACCCCTAGGGAGTCCCCATGACCCCTTTTGACACATTTGAATACTCAAGTGTGTCTTAAGGGTTATTAGGACCCCTTCGAACACACTTGAGTGGTCAAATGTGTCAAAAGGGGTCATGGGGACTCCCTAGGGGTCCTACTACACCTTATCACTTGTTTGTACCCCTAGGAAGTCCCCATGACCCCTTTTGACACATTTGAATGCTCAAGTGTGTCTTAAGGGGTCTTAGGACCCCTTTTGACACATTGTAACACTCAAGTGTGTCTTAAGGGATCTTAAGACCCCTTCGGACACACTTGAGCATTCAAATGTGTCAAAAGGGGTCTTGGGGACTTCCTAGGGTTCCTAGTATGGCTTATCACGTGTTAGGACCCCTAGGGAGTCCCCATGACCCCTTTTGACATATTTTAATAGTCAAGTGTGTCTTAAGGGGTCTTAGGACCCCTTCGGACACACTTGAGCATTCAAATGTTTCAAAAGGGGTCTTGGGGATGTTGTAGGGGTCCTAGTATGCCTTATCACACGTTAGGACCCGTAGGGAGTTTCCATGACCCCTTTTGACACAATTTAATGCTCAAGTGAATCTTAAGGGGTCTTAGGACCCCTTCAGACACACTTGATTGTTCAAATGTTACAAAAGTGGTCATGGGGACTCCCTAGGGGTCCTAGTACACCTTATCACTTGTTAGAACCCCTAGGGAGTCCCGATGACCCCTTCTGACACATTTGAATGCTCAAGTGTTTCTTCAGGGGTCTTATGACCCCTTGGGACATACTTGAGCATTCAAATGTTTCAAAAGGGGTCTTGGGGACTTCCTAGGGGCCCTAGTACGTATTATCACACGTTAGGACCCCTAGGGAGTCCCCATGACCCTTTTGACACATTTGAATGCTCAAGTGTGTCTTAAGTGGTCTTAGGACCCCTTCGGACACACTTGAGAGTTCAAATGTGTCAAAATGGGTCATGGGGGCTCCCTAGAGGTCCTAACACATGGTAAGGCATACTAGGACCCCTACAAAATCCCCATGACCCCTTTTGACAGATTGGAACACTCAAGTGTGTCTTAAGGGGTCTTAGGACCCCTTTTGACACATTGGAATGCTCAAGTGTGTCTTAAGGGGTCTTAGGACCCCTTCGGACACCCTTGGGCATTCAAATGTGTCAAAAGGGGTCATGGGGACTTCCTAGGGGTCCTTGTATGCCTTATCACATGTTAGGACCCCTAGGGAGTCCCCATGACCACTTTTGACACATTTGAATGCTCAAGTGTGTCCAAAGGGGTCCTAAGACCCCTTAAGACACACTTGAGCATTCCAATGTGTCAAAAGGGGTCATGGGGACTCCCTAGGGGTCTTAGTATGGCTTATCACTCATAAATGGCAGATAAAGAAAATGAGATAAACCAAATTTATCAAATTCTTGCAATCCATAGCTTCTCTCCGAGCTTAAAATGTCAATTCATGGAGCCATAATTACGGTAAAAATTAAATTCTTCAAGTAAGTCATTCAGAAACATCCAAAATACTGTAACACATGATGATTTATAGAGAATTTATGACAGACTATGCTGTGCAAAAGCCTGCAATCCCTGCCATATCTTAGAGTATTGATGAGAAGCAATGGTGAAAGTCTAAGACAGAGGCGGTGCCGGCATTGAAGTGGCAAGACATTCTTCATAATATCGGGGCGGTGCCATTGAAATGACAAGGCTTTCCTCATAATGTCACGCCGCCGCCGATCTCTTCTTTAAATTTATTAATGCAGTGGGTTCTACGATGCTTGCATAATTTCCAGTACAGCTGCTCATTTTACCAAACCCTTCCCCGCTCTCCATAATCTTTGACTGGTTCAAAGATGCATCTGGTTGTTCTTGTTTAACCTCCCAATGGCTTTGTTGAGCTGCCGAATTATCAACAGGTGTCATACAATTGTCCAGTTCAACCAGAATCTATTTCGAGAAACTTTGCAATTTAGCGTTCCGGTTGAAAAAGTAGGGAAAGATACCATTTCACAGCCATAGGCGGTGGAAATAGAGTGATTCTCTTGCCCTTTGCTTCTGTAATCTGCCTCTAGTGAAATATTCTTCAAAGCCTCCATTTTTACGTAGCTAGGGTTTATGACGCCTGTAAAAGGTACAACTATGCCCCTGTAGGGACTCATGCTCGTGCTCAGAATCATATTATTTTCATGCATTCCCTAACATTTTATACAAAGATTTACCCAGCCACCTTTAAAGACCTGGAAGAAATGGAAAATAAAAATTAGTATATAATACATTAGTATATTATACATTAGTATATAATATAAATTAGTATATTATACATTAGTACATTAGTATATATAATACATTAACTAGTATATAATAATACATTTTATGTATTAACTAGTATATAATAATACATTATATATATCATATGCCTCTTATATATATATATATATTATATACATTAATATATGTAAAAGTTCAATTTTTTTCATTTGCTCCCGCCCTTTTTTTAATCTACTTGGGAATATCAGGTACCCGATATGAAATCGGATACCTGATTTTTGACAGGTAATATTTGGAAAAAATATTCCCTGTCCCCACAGACCAGAAGATCATGAGATTTTATACTTTTTTCACGCGTTGCAGAAGAAAAAAAGTGATTTGGGGCCCATTGGTTGATTTTTGTCAACTTGTGGTCTCACCATGGGAAGCAATAGTCGTCGAAAGGCTAAACACAAGAGCAAGCTGACGGATGAAGAAATTCAAGCATATAGGGAAAAGGATAAGGAAAATCACCAAAGAAGGAGAGAAGGTATGTTAAACATTAATCAATCAAACCCTGTAAAAACTATTGTAAGTGAAGAGGATGTTGAATTTGAAAATGTACAGATGGAGATTGAAAATGTAGACTTGGGGAATCAAAATGTTGCACAAGAACCACATGAATGTTACACATCTCCAAATTATATGCGAAATGAAGTCCCTTGCAATAAAGATAATCAAACTTCAAATTCGGGGCTTTCAGGAAAACCTAAATGGTTAATTGAAATTGAGGAGAAAATTATGAATAATTGGGAAGGAAAGAGGTCACATAGAACTGTTAGGTTGTGGGCTTCAAGACTTTATGATCAATTTTTTGGAAACAAGACATTGGTTGAGCAATGTCAAATTTTTGTGCAGTTGTTAAAGATGCAAAAGATGAGACTTGTGCTTGTGAAATTGAAGATTCATGTGAACAAAAAAATGGAGAGAAATGCCATTGTTCTGAAGAATCTTTTCAATTCTCTCAATAGCATTGGGAAGACTAGTAGAGAAAAAGACAAGAGAGTTGCTCAGAGGATTATTACAACCTCCTTAGTAAGTCATCAATTGAGAAAGGCTCATTTGATGAGACAAAATTGTGCTGACTTCAATATAGACCGTAAAACTTTGGGTAGAGCACTTGCAAGAAGAGAAAGACTTGATGATCCACTTCAAATTGATACATGGGCTTATGGTGGGAGACTTCCACATTTTGATAAGAAGCTAACATATGTTGTCAAGGATGAAATTCAACAATTTTGGGATGCTAACTCAAGAGTGTCACCAAATGTGAAGGATGTCTTGAAGTTGAGAGTTGGAAATCGAGACCGCACTCCACATCCTAAACATTATGTGGAGGTAAGTGAAACAATTTTGTATAAAAAATTTTGTGAGACACATCCAACATTGAAAATATCACAAAGGTCTTTTGACTCCATGAAGCCATTTTATTGTGTACCCCTTAAGATTCAGAATACATGTTGTTCCAAATATCATGTTGAGTTTTCAATGCATCATGAATTATTACGGTCCATTCATTCTACTTTTCATACTAATGAAATGCTAGAGGATTGTGGTGCAAGTGGTCTTCCCAAATCATCAAGAGACTTGCTAGATCAATTTTTATGTAATAGAGATGATGGTTGTTTATTTTATAAAAAAGATTGCTTAAATGCCAAGTGCTCAGAATGTGGTGGCTTGTCCAAGTTTAGAACATGTTTTCATGAGGGTTTGGAACACAATTTTGGAAAGACACTCATCCAAAAAAATGTATATGAAATGGTGAAATATACATTGAAGAGTGGAGGTGAAGGCTCTAGATGGGAGTTAGTTGCAAGAGAATACAATGTTGCTGATTTTATCTCAGATTTCAAGACAAATCTTTTTTACAAGTATGCAAGGCATAGTCATAGGTCTCAATGGTTGGATCAACAATTCAGGACATGTAAGGACACTTTCCCCATTGGAACTATTATATCCATTGTAGACTTTGTGGATAACTATACATTGCAGCCCCAAAATGAGACTCAAGCTCAATATTACAATTCCATTTAGGTTGCTATTTTTGTACACATCACATATAGACATTCCCCTGATAGCACAAAAGATGAGCGAAAGATAATCAGAGAGTACCATTTTTATATGAGCGACGACAGGTCTCACTCTCATGAGTTTGTTCAACGTTGTTTCCAGAAATATTTTGACTTCTTGCAGGAAAATGGTATTGCTATGGATAGGCATCTCATTTGGTCAGATAATTGCACTGGTCAATTTAAGAATGCCAGAATATTTTATTGGTTGTGTAGAATGCATGTGGAGAGAGGTGTACCTCATATTTGGAGTTTTTTTGATTCAGGGCATGGGAAATGGGAGCATGATGAAGCAGGTGCGTGTGTGAAGAGAGCTCAAGTTAAGGAGCAATTGAGGATTTTAGGTGCTGTACTTCTTGATGCTCATTCTATTGTTGATTGGTGTACTTTAGCATTGTCATAGGGGGGGACTCTTGATTCTACAGTGCATAGATTCTTTTGGTTGGTTGAGGAGGGAACTATAGGAGATAGATTGGATTGTCAAACAGTGAAAGACTCTTCAAAAATGCATTCATTCTGAAGCTCCAATAATAGTACATGGACCATTTGGACATGAGAGTTGGCTTGTTTTTGCCCCATGTGTTTTCAATATGATTGGGATCATTGCGAGTCAAGTGAGTGGGTGGATACATGGGTTCCACAGTATCTAACTCCTTTATCTTTGACACTCTCTATAAGAAATGATGACATGGACACTTCAGTTGACTATGACCATCTTTCAGATCTTCTGACGCCAGGAAATGTTTTTGAATTGGTTTCACTATAGGGGAATGATGAGAGGTCAGATTATTGGTTAGCACATTGTGTACAAGGTAAACATAAGCTTGTACAACCGATGACAGATGGTGATGGGTTCACATATCCTACTGGTTCAGTTATTGTTGTAGGAACATGGCTACGAACATACATGATTAGAAAGAATGGAATTCCCACATTTGAAGACTATGAGAAGCACAAAACTATTCTCATGTATTCACACCTTGTTATAGCAACAAATGTGAAGTTGTCAAAGCATCAAGGAAGACCAAAGACAAAATAAATTTGTTCTATTAGTACTACTGATCATGAAGCACTATTGGAGACCCTGAAGCAAAGAGATGACCCTTCAGGAACACTTGACTAGGTAATAAGTTAACTTAGTGCATTGTTTTCTAAGTTCGTTAAGCTTAATTTCAATACATTAATTTCACCTTTCTTAGATTGTATTTTGAGTCAATAAACTTGGTTTTGTATGTGGATTGTAACTTTTGTAGGAGCACCTATGAAGATGCCTATGGTCACCATGGATCCAATCATAGATAGAAGGACAAAAGGATCCTTAATGGTTAATTGAGATCTTTTGAAGCCTATAATGGCAATTTGTAACAATCAATTTGATTTAAAAGTTAAATGTCCTAAAACTCTTGATAAGGACTTATGACCAAAATCATGTATGGGTGGCCAATAGTGCCAAGAAGGGATCTTACATGTCATTTACTTATGTCATTTGCATGGTTTGAATTCTTACATGTTTGATTGTTGTTTATAATGCTTTAAGGATATTATTTTTTATCTTTTCAAACAATCTATAAAAGTTAAACCTCAAACATAATAAGCTTCACATTTCAAATTTCACAAGCTTAATCATGATTAGTTTCACAGTTCAAATTTCAAACATACCACTAACAGTCAGTTGAAAGTGGCTCAGCAATGAATCTTTCAAAATGTTCATCTTGGCATCGAACCATCTACTCCATTGGCTCTGGTTGGTTGGGTAAACACCAGTGACAACCCTGTTCCGCCCACAGAGTGACGGGAAAGCTCGTGACTACGCTCAACCCAAGTGACCCCAAGGTGCACTAAGCATGATTGGACATCAATCTTCTGGGGCTCGTATCTCAAAGCTCGTGAGAGGTATCAAGAAACCGTCAGGGGCTAGGAGATCATGTTTTCAAGGTCTACAATAATCTCTCTCAGTTTTGGGGGATTCGACTTCATTTGCATTTGGCAAGGTGATCTTAGTCGATGCCGAAACTTGCAGTGAGGGTCAGTTGAAAGCGGCTGAACATCATATCTTTCAAACCGTCCAACCTGGCATTGAACCATCTACTCCATTGGCTCCAGTTGGCCAAGTAAATTCTAGTGACAACCGTGTTCCACCCACAGAGTCACGAGAAAGCTCACGACCACGCTCAACCCAAGTGACCCCAAGGTGCACTAAGCACGATTGGGCAGCGATCTTTCGGGGCTCATATCTCAGAGCTCATGATAGGTATTGACAAACCATTAGGGGCTATGTGATCATGTTTTCAAGGTCTATAATAACCTCTCTTAGTTTTGGGTGATTTGACTTCATTTACATTTGGTAGGACAATCTTAGTCGATGCCAAAACTGGCATGAGGGTCAGTTGAAAGCGGCTCAACAGTGTATCTTTCAAACCGTCTGACCTGGCATCGAACCATCTGCTCCATTAGCTTTGGTTGGCTAGGTAAACACCAGTGACAACCCTATTCCACCCATGGAATCATGGGAAAGCTCACGACCACGCTCAACCCAAGTGACCCCAAGGTGCACTAAGCATGATTGGGCAGTGATCTTTCAGGGCTTGTATCTCAGAGCTCGTGAGAGGTATTGATAAATTGTTAGGGGCTATGAGATTGTGTTTCTGAGGTCTACAATAACCTCTCTTAGTTTTGGGTGATTTGAGTTCATTTGCATTTGGCAAGGTGATCTCAGTCGATGCCAAAACTTGTAGTGAGGGTCAGTTGAAAGCGGCTCAGCAGCGTATCTTTCAAACCATCTGAATTGGCATCAAACTATCTACTCCATCAGCTTTGGTTGGCCAGGTAAATGCCAGTGACAACCTTGTTCCACCCATGGAGTCATGGGAAAGCTCGCGACCACACTCGACCCAAGTGACCCTACGGTGCACTAAGCACGATTGGGCAACGATCTTCTAGGGCTCATATCTCAAAGCTCATGAGAGGTATTGAAAAACCATTAGGGGCTACAAGATCATGTTTCTAAGGTCTGCAATAACCTCTCTTAGTTTTGGGCGATTCAACTTCATTTTCATTTGGCAAGGCGATCTCAGTCGATGCCAAAACTTGCAGTGAGGGTCAGTTGAAAGTGGCTCAACAACATATCTTTCAAACCATCCGACCTGGCATCAAATCATCTAGTCCATCAACTTTGGTTGGCCAAGTAAATTCCAGTGACAACCCCATTCCACCCACGGAGTCACGGGAAAGCTCGCGACACACTCGACCCAAGTGACCCCAAGGTGCACTAAGCAGGATTGGGAAATGATCTTCTGAGGCTCATATCTCAGAGCTCATGAGAGGTATTGAAAAAATATTAGGGGCTATGAGATCATGTTTTTGAGGTCTACAATAACCTCTCTTAGTTTTGGGTGATTCGACTTCGTTTGCATTTGGCAAGGCAATCTCAGTCGATGCCAAAACTTGCAATGAGGGTCAGTTGAAAGTGGCTCAGCAGCATATCTTTCAAACCATCTGACTTGGCATCAAACCATATAATCCATTGGCTCCAGTTGGTCAGGTAAATGCTAGTGACAACCCCATTTCACCCACAGAGTCACGGGAAAGCTCGCGACCACACTCGACCCAAGTGACCCCAAGGTGCACTAAGCACGATTGGGAAATGATCTTCCGGGGCTCATATCTCTGAGCTCATGAGAGGTATCAAATTTTTTTTAGGGGAAACAAGATCACGTTTCCAAGGTCTACAATAACCTCTCTTATTTTTGGGTGATTCAACTTCATTTACATTTGACATGACGATCTCAGTTGATGCCAAAACTTGCAGTGAGGGTCAGTTGAAAGCGGCTCAATAGAGTATCTTTCAAACCATCTGACCTGGCATCGAATAGTCTACTCCATCAGCTCCAGTTGGCTGGGTAAACACTAGTGACAACCTCATTCCACCCACGGAGTCATCAGAATGCTCACGACCATGCTCGACCCAAGTGACCCCAAGGTGCACTAAGCACGATTGGGCAGCGATCTTCCAGGGATCGTATCTCAGAGCTTGTGAAAGGTATAGACAAACTGTTAAGGGCTACTAGATCATGTTTTTGAGGTCTACAATAACCTCTCTCAGTTTTGGGTGATTTGACTTCATTTGCATTTGGCAAGGCGATCTCAGTCGATGCCAAAACTTGCAGTGAGGGTCAGTTGAAAGTGGCTCAATAGCATATCTTTCAAACCATCTGACCTAGCATCAAACCATCTACTCCATTGGCTTTGGTTGGCCGGGTAAATGCTAGTGACAATGCCATTCCACCCACGGAGTCACGAGAAAGCTTGCGACCACGCTTGACCCAAGTGACCCCAAGGTGCACTAAGCATGATTGGGCATCGATCTTCTGAGACTCGTATCTCAGAGCTCGTGAGAGGTATCAAAAAACCATCAAGTGATACAAGATCATGTTTTTGAGGTCTACTATAACCTCTCTTAGTTTTGGGTGATTCAACTTTGTTTGCATTTGGAAAGGCGATCTCAGTCGATGCCAAAACTTGCAGTGAGGGTCAATTGAAAGCGGCTCAGTAGCATATCTTTCAAACTATCTGACTTGGCATCGAACCATCTTCTCCATCAGCTCTGGTTGGCCAAGTAAATGCCAGTGACAACCCCGTTCCACCCACGGAGTCACGAGAAAGCTCGCGACCACGCTCGACCCAAGTGACCCCAAGGTGCACTAAGCATGATTGGGCAGTAATCTTTCAGGGCTTGTATCTCAGAGCTTGTGAGAGGTATCAACAAATCATCAAGTGCTATAGGATCATGTTTCCAAGGTCTACTATAACCTCTCTCAGTTTTGGGTGATTCAACTTCATTTTCATTTGGCAAGGCGATCTCAATCGATGCCAAAACTTGTAGTGAGGGTCAATTGAAAGCGGCTTAGCAGTGTATCTTTCAAACCGTCTGACATTACATTGAACCGTCTGCTCAATCAGCTCTGATTTTCCATGTAAACACCAGTGACAACCTTTTTTCACCCACGGAGTCACTTGAATGCTCATGACCACGCTTGATCCAAGTGACCCCAAGGTGTACTAAGCATGATTGGGTAGCGATCTTCCATGGCTCAAGTGACCCCAATATGATGAGTTATATACACAGTGAGTATATACATAGTATTCAAACAATGTAGTACTAAGTGGCTCAAGTGAGTATATATAATGGTATGAAACATAAGAATATAGGAAATCTATAGAAGTTAAACCTCAAACATAATAAGCTCCATGAATAGGGTATTCCAGAGTAAAGAAAAACAAATGTAACTTCAACAAGATATAATTTCAATCATAATGATAATCATAGTCAAGATATAACTTCACCATTCAATTCCATAAACATGAATAATAAATATGTATATACAAAAGATGATGCAAATATAACATATAAATGAACATGTTCTATATATACAAAGTATCAAATGTATCAAAAGTATCTGCATATACAAATATGGCACATGCCATTTCAAAATGTCTACAAAATCAATGTTTTAAGGTGTACAATGTGGCATATATGCCATCTCAAAATTTGTGAAGTGGCATCTCTAAATGACCACAAAACTAAAACTACATCCTATGTGAAGTGGCATCTCTAATGTAGCCTCTTTGAAGAAGTGTTGGGCTCTGATTGATCCTACATAAAAAATGAGTTCAAACCCAAGTTAGATTGCTTACTTTATATGATTTGTACATATATATATATAGTTCATAATTCAAACACTAATTTAACTAAAATTATAACTAAATACAAATATCTGTACCTGGTCTCTTGATCACCTACCACGATCAGGTGTCCTAGCATAAGTCCTGGGTAGCGAAGGGACCATGCCAACAATACCAACTGTGACCTATAAATATA
Organism: Chamaecyparis obtusa; assembly: GCA_027943335.1. NCBI lineage: Eukaryota > Viridiplantae > Streptophyta > Pinopsida > Cupressales > Cupressaceae > Chamaecyparis > Chamaecyparis obtusa. The sequence goes on from BSBK01002856.1 coordinate 670,605, forward strand.
TATTTGCAATAATGAGATTAGTAGAGTGGTGCAACATAGAGTAATAAATCTACAAAATAGGATGATAGCATAATAAAATTACAAATTGATTGAACTAAAATTAAAACTTACATCTGATGATCCCTCCTCTGGAATGGTGGGTTGGGTCAACAAAGATACGAAAGATTCTCATGGGTCCTCCCTCACACTCGGAGTAACCTATGAGAGTAAAAAGATTGTCAATTATATATAAATGTACTTCATCATAGCAACCCTGGTTACAAAATACAAATAACAATATGTAAAAGTCTACGTACGATTGGGCTATCACTCCGAATCGAGATGCCTGTAACCTTACGCTGCCGAATAGCTGTCGGGACATCATCAATAGCCACACCCTATACAATAAAGTGCAAGTAAAATATTTATTACTACACACAAGTGGCATACATGTGCATGCATAATTAATCTTAAACAATTAACTACCTTTCCTTTGTCGACACCTGATGAAGGAACCCCCTCATGCCCCCCACTGACATCAGCTGTACCCTGCAAGAACACAATCAGGTGATAATATATAAGTAAATGTATGAATTTTATTGCTCTAATTGATAGATATTTAAGCATGTACACCAAATGATATAAAAAATAACTAATGGGTACATAATTTATAATATACCGTATAGTCATCAAGGCCAAATGAAATGGCTGAAAGTGTGGACTCATCCACCTGTCTCACCTCCTCCTGTGTCATCAACTGAACATAAATGGAAAAAATATATATACATAAGTGCATGCAATCATTAAAACTAATCTAAATAAATAAATAATTTTTAAATTAAATAAGTCATGTGACAAATTTATTTATAATGTTTACTCTTACCGTATCAACAGGAGTCAATGGCTCTATGTACACCTCCTGAGCACTCTCATGAGATGTAGATGCTCCATGAGGTGTTGCAACCTCTACATCTGTGTCTCCTATATCCTCCTCATCAATAACATGTAACTGATATATATTAGCATCAGTAAGTGGTCCGAGGCACATATTCTTGCATATAATGCAAATATGGGGCTTGTATACATGTGAACTCTAATGAGATGTCGATGCGCTAGCATCATCCACACCAGGAGGCAACACTGACTTGGTTTGCATGATCAACTGATCACTCAGTAAATGAATGGCCCTAATAGTCTGTGAGGTAGCCTTTGTAATGATATCGGGATGCTACACTGGAGGAGGGGGTGCGACATCATTAGGGGGGACAAAGGTAGTGGCCTTTTGGCACTAGGCAGATGGCCTAGTCTAAGGAGCTCCTCCGCCTACGCCCATGTTGGGCCTCATACTCCAATAATCAACATGGTGACCAAGCACAAACTCAGCATACATTTTTTTAATGAAATAAAATGGGACCTCCAAATTGCTATGGGGTGGTTTATCAAAAACCATCCACCAACGATCCCAAAAGTTTGTGTGCATTGCTTCATTTGTGCACCATTTTATTGATAATTTGGGCTTTTTGGGGTCAATTGGTATTTCAGTTTTAGGATTGACAAAAAGGGTGGCTATATCTTCCTTAGTTATATTAAGGGCCGCAATCCCATCATGGTCAAGCCCGTCATCAAATTGGGCGTGCATATCATCATGCCAATGAAGAGCAACATTATGTTGCTGCATGAGTGTGTCAATGTTTCCAGCAATTTTATTTAGTGTGGCAAGCATGGGACCTAATGTAGGTATATTTTGATACGTGTTTTGGAAACCTCGTATTGTGTTCAAATTTTCTTGTATCAAATCTTGTAAAGATTTAGGGTTTAGATATGGGGGATTATTTTCAAGATCATTATTTGGTGCGGGAGGGTTATTTCTTCATTGTTGTTAGCCATGCCTGATTAAATAAAAAACAAATCTAAATTTCAATCTAATTTCATATATTATGACAAATATCAATACAAAACCCTATTTAAAAAAAAAATGCTACATTTAGCATGAAAATGAAATAAAATAATAAAAATATACAAATAATTACTTACTGATTATGCTCGGGAGTCGAATTTGTTGTTTCCCAAATTAGGTATCTGAAAATATATTGGGTATATGATATATCAAGCTATTTTGGCAAAGAAAAACGTGGAAAGAAATGAAGAAAAGGGCTCGTGGGTTTCAGTTTTATGCCACAATTATCGGGTACCCGATATTATCAGATACTCGATTAGGCCTATGCTTTGGTGTCAAGTTTGCCCAGGTGTACTAACACCCAGGCCTACTAAAAAGTCGACAAGCATTTTCATGCACTTTTGGATGAGTGAAAAGTGAATACTTTTCACATCGCCACTTTTTGGCCCCTCATGATCTTGCACATACCCAAGGGTAAATAATTAGAAGTAATATTATGAGACAAAAAATAAACTATCTTTTGAAATGAATGTTACATAAAATATATTGTATAATGGTACTATCAGCCATATATGATCTTGTGTCTCTTCCTTTCACATACTCTATGCATTTCAATAGATCTAGCAAATCATCCAAGGAAATGGAGTCAATGTCCTCCGGTTCATCTTTCTTTTTCTGAACAATCTTCCAATCAGCACATCTTATAGTATAGGAATGGGATGTTGAATATCAATACATGATTGTCCAAAACTCCAATAAAAATTTGCTTATTGAGAAATTTGAATAAAAAGCCTATACACTATACAAGCATATCAATATTCAATAGTCAGGAGTAATCCAGGAATACTACGAACATCCCAATATCTAAACCTCAAAAAACACAATTTACTGGGTGAACAGGTTAGGTGAGAACTATTAATAATGTTAATAGAATGTTGGTAATTAAAGGATAATTAAATTTTAATTTAATCTTGTATCCTGAAAGCTTTTAAAGTAGTCTGTTGGTAATAAAAAACAACGAAAAATTGGAAATGAAATAACATATGGATTGAATAAAATTTTTATACATATTTTCTTTCCTGGTTAATCAAGTTTGTACCTGAAAGCTTTTAAATTACTGTGTTGGTAATAGAAAAACAATGAAAAATAAAAAATGAAGTAACATATGGATTGAATAAAAACTTCACAGATATTTTATTTCCTAGTTAATCGAGTTTGCACCTCTCCAACCCTAAAACCACCAATATGTGAGAATTGGTAATGAAATAATTATATATCTAATTTTTTTTGTACTTCTCTATTTTCAGCAAAGGAAAATAATATTTATTGAGGCTCAAACTATGCACTACTTGGAAATTTTAGAGCCCTATCTCCATATCCAAAATGATTTGAAACCTAGGCACATGACAAATACATATTAACTTCAAATTAGAAAGAAAATCACAAAGTTCCATAAAATTGTAATGGTTTATTAAGCCTACATAGTCTATATCATTCATAATAAAATATCTCTTAAAAAATTATGTATAGACTAGGATGCCCAAGGCTGTGACATAAATTGAACACAAGTTATAACATTCTAAGAACTCAAACGGTTTAACATTACAGTCTATTTTCTTCAGAAACATCTTTTGGAGAAAAGCTAAGTTTGAGAGAAAAGGGCACAAAAATTAAGATCGACCATATAATATTAATAATATCAAATTTCCATAATCTATATCTAAATGCATGTGCATTTCTGGATTTGATGCTAAAAACACACACATAATCAAATCTAGAAACGCACATGCATTCATATAATATTTTTCCATTTGCAAAATTTTATAGCCAATTTCTACTTTTCGATGAGTTTATTCTCCATGGTTTTATCCAAAACTATCAAATACTAGATGCCAATCATGTAATAACCTCCATATTACTAGGCAAGAAGATAATTGTCCATGGTTGTGGTAGATACGTAATTTTTCACATCATGAACTTTTAGTCACTATAATGTACAATGTAATCTAATTCTACTCCATTCTATTTATATTCATAGCCCGAGTTAAAAAATTTGAACGAAACAAAATCTAAGAAGCCCTATTGTGAAATAAAATATATCCCAACCTCAACATACTAAACTCAAAATATGTAAAACCTATTTAGATATACATTATGTAGACAAAGTAAATACAAAAGATTCATCTAAGTTCACATCAATAAAAACTATGACGATTAAACTTAAAATATTCACAAATAACTAAGAAGTTAGAAGAAAACATCTTTAGAAAAAATTATTCTGTACTTCAAGGATACTTGGCCATATATCTTGTCTTCATAACACAAAATATTTAATACTAAAAATTAGGAATTCTAGATATATTTTTGTGACCTAGAAGAAAATATAAGATGTTTAGTGTATTGTTGCCAAGTTGATTTTAGATTATGAATCTAGAATGTAAATACTTTACACACCAAGCTTAATAATGCCCCTTGCATTGATCATTGAATCTCACCGACCAAAGTTGCATTGACTAAAGAATTTGCATGTTGCACTTCTTCCCACCTTCTGTAGTGACCAGCCCCACAGTCCCTAGATGAGTAGGTCCAGTGGGAATGCTACCAAAAGTGGAGCCATGCTAGAAAGGAAGGGCCTGCAGACCATAAAATTAAAAATAAACAAAACAATTATTCAAATAAAACTATCATAAACTGTAGCAATCTGATTGCAAGATAGAATAAGTATAACCTGAACCATCAGAGAATTAGGGCCAGTTGTGGAAACAAAGACTATCAGACCAACATTCACTACCAACTCAGGAATCCAGGACAATTGAGGTTGTAAAAAACTTTAGAATGTTAGTTTATGTTATGTGATATTGAAAAATAATGTTGAGGGACTTACATAAAGTGAAGATCCAACGTGATCATTCAAATATTGTTGTGTGTTTGATAACTACTCCCAAGGCTGTTGGTGCTGGCAAAACTCCAAGGACTAAACATGAAACTGATGAAGTTCATAAAGCCTTTTCTTCACAACTTTGAGAAGTAACTTGGGACTGATTTTTAGAAAGTGAAGAGGTGGAAAATGTTCTAACCTATACAATCTCCCCACATTGAAAACCTTTCTTTTGATCATATTTTTATATTATGATATTCTAAAAATTAGGCAACTCATAACAAAAACTCAAAAATAAGAGATGGACTCACTGATCAGTAAAAAATCATGCCTCATACTGTTCAAATACAAGGTTCTATCAACAAATCAAATATAACCTATAAAACTAGCCACATACAGACATTAAAATTGCCCTTAATACACACGTTATTTAAACGGATCATTAAATCGTTATTTAAATAGATCATCAAAACATTATTATACAGAGAACAAATTACAAGCATGCCTAAAAATAGAGGGGAATGGAAGAGCCATACCATGTGTAGTCTGAATGTCTTGAAAAACTTTAACTCTCCCTCTACCAATAAAAGATGTTATGTATGATCTAGGGTCTCAAGAAAAAAATTTAGGAGCAAAAGTGCACATCCAAACAACATACATAAATTTGTAGAAGGGAAAATTGAGATAAAAACTTGCAGCAAACACATCTGAGCATATCCAGGAGTGGCCATGTGTTGTTTCTCTGGCCTATTACCAAACAATTCACTATTTAGATGTCCCTTGGGCAGTTTTCCCTCATGACAGTGGGCAAAGGAATAATAACAGCTCATCAAAAATCTGATTAAGGGTGAAATAGTTACCACTTTCCATGGTAAACCTCAATATGGCATCATCCCCTATTTGTAGTTGGTTCTATTCTAATTGTCGGAGAAGAAACCAAGCAAGCTAAAAGCTGACAATTTTCTACTAGAAAACAAAAATTTGCAGGCCTAAAAGCCCACACAAAGTGCCTATTAGCTTAATTAGTAAAATTGAGAAAAAGGGGTTATGCCAAATACACAATTAACCTCATCAATATGAAAATTTATGCTCTGAAATTTTTAACTATCAAGTAGTGGTAGAGCTATTTTCTGTAATTTATGCTCTGAACAATTTAAATATCAGATCAATAGTAGAGAAGTGGGAATTTTTCCCTTTTTTGTTTGGCATTGTTCAAATTGGAAGCATGAACACATAAACCTTAATGGATTTGAACATAGTAAAAAGTTTTCCAAACTTCTCTAAGTTGCACATATATGATCAGCTCATGATCTATTTAGGAATAGCTAACACTTAATATGGAATACCTACATAGGTTTTAACTAAAATGTATGAGATTTGGAAGGAAGAGTCTTTAACACTAATTTTAATAATCTCTATACTTTATATCTTGCATTGAACTCATCAGGGACTTAGAGCTGGCAAGTTGGATGTCTTATTATATCAATGCTCATCATTTTATCATGTCTCAATGCACCTCTGCTATAAGAGCCTCAAATATGCTTACCATTTAGTTCCATTACTGTGAATGACTTTTCTTTTCTTTTTAAAGAGTTTTTCCTAGTGTAATTTGGTATCTATGTTTCACATTTTACAATTGTTTGATAATTTACATGAACAAAATTTATTTTGTCGAAAGATTTCACCTAGTCTTATTCGATGTAATGCATTTTACATTTTTCAGTTCCTTCATATCAGTATCTAATTTGAAATCAAGCCCAATTGAATGTTATTGTAGAGGTTGTTTACATAAAAGTCATCTATCTTAGGAGTGTTCTTATCCTTTTATGTTATATTATGGTTTGGCTTTATTTTGAATATTTTTTGTTTGTTCCACTTTACATAAAGTCATCTATTCTAAGGTTCTGCTCATCCTTCTATGTTAAATACTGATTGAGACCCTTTTTTTTTCTTACCTTGAATCTTGACATGTGATTATTTGAGACTAGCTTTACTAGTAACTTATCCTTGAGATATCATATCAAAGGCATTATGTTGTTTTGGTCTAGTTGCTACATTTGTTTCTGGTATTTTGTGTCTCTTTCATTCTATGGAAATTAAATAAACATGAAATTTGTGTGTACATTGAAGGTATCCTTGTGACTGTACTTCTGTTCACAGGTCCAAATTATTTGTAATTTTCATCATGATGAAGTCAAGGCTCTCTACCTTGTATCAATAAAATTTAGAGATGTCTTCAGCTCTTGTGCATTTACTGCATTCATATATCAAAAAAAATTTACTTGCAAAGCTGATATATTTGTAATACTATCAAGGAGGTTGCAATTGCTAGATAGATGCACTTGAGTTTTCTACACCAGTAGATGTGGGAGCCACTAAATATTGAGTAAATTCTTTGATGCCCCATGAAAGTTCAGAAGATTATGCAAGGTGAATATCCTTTTTTTTTTGGCTTTTAATCCATATTTGAATGACTACTGGTTTTAAACAACATTATTTCTAATTCTTTTATTGCTTGTAGCCCTTTTGGAGGGTTCGAAAGTTTGTGCAATTCATGTTCAATGCCTACAACACCTAATGCACCAAAGCAAGTGCACAAATTTCAAAAGGGACGAATATCTTTCAAACAAATAAAGGAAATGTCTTCATTTATGTTTTATCCAGACCATCCACCCAAGTATGATGATGAGAAATAATTAAAATCAGAATCACTTTTTGAGGTCAAAAGCCAGTATTAAAAACATGGTTTTGTTTGTGGTTGATATAAAATTCTATCAACCACACTTCAAAAGAATGCCTTCATTTGAATTTATATGGCTTTTCTCAAATAAGAATGAGAAAATAATCAAATAGAGAATTTTAGAAAGCATTGATTTCAACATGATAAAACAAAAGACATTTTTCAGCTCTTGAAATGAGAAGTAACAATCTCTCTCTTTCTTTTTGTGCACACCAGTGATTTTGAGACTGCTTTGGAGAACTCACATCAAGAAAAAAAAGGAATCTCTACGAATTTAGGTCATGAAAAGAGTTTATGTTCTTTGACCCTTAGAAAGAACATTCTTACAAATCTAAAGTTAGTGAGATACTTCTTAAATCTCTATCTGTATAAACTAATTATGAGAAATCATACTTTCTTTTTGGTGTGTAGAATCACATAGGAAAATACATTCCAACATTTTATTGGTGCAAGTTCAGGAAAGCCCTTGCAAATTGTGGAGATCTAGGCAATCCCCAAACATCTTATTTTTTTTCTCTAGGGTAAAGATTGCCATAAACCTATTACTTGATTAAAAAAATGAAGTTAAAAAATATTGACTAAAAGTTCCAGGATTCATGTATCTCTTTATCTTCCTCGTGAATCACTCTCACACATAAATTTAGTAAACCACACTTACAGTAGAAAGAAGCATCCATAAATGGTATTTCGATACCAATTGATAGAAATCATTAAGATTGGACCCATTTATTGGGGGATGAAACATAGGTCTATCCAGTAAATCATCAAAATGTGTAGCCAAAAATCCTTAATTTTCCCCATCATTATTCTCTATCCTGTAGCCAATTAATGAAAAATATGCTTGAATTCCTCCTCCAAAATAGGTACTTGAAAGTTACACTAAAAAATTACAAGTTGGAACTTCAAAAAAGAAGTTCCAAATGGGCATTTCAAAAAATGAGCTAAACAAACCAAATCATGTACAACACTGTTGCATTAGCATGTTTGGAAAATATTTCTCCAAATGCTCCTCCCTGTGTAGTATTACCATTTTTATACCCACATAAAAACAAAATAGAAACCAACAATATAAATGGACTGCAAAAACAACATTCATCTTAAAAAATCAAACCCATCTTTGATAAATCAAACCCATCCGAAGGGGTCATAAGACCCCTTAAGACACACTTGAGCATTCAAATGTGTCACAAGGGTTCATGGGAACTCCCTAGGGGTCCTAATGCATGATAAGGCGTACTAGGACCCCTAGGGAGTCCCCATGACCCCTTTTGACACATTTGAATGCTCAAGTGTGTTCGAAGGGGTCCTAAGACCCCTTAAGACACACTTGAGCATTAAAATGTGTCAAAAGGGGTGATGGGGACTCCCTAGGGGTCCTAACACGTGATAAGGCATAGTAGGACCCCTAGGAAGTCCCCAAGACCACTTTTGACACATTTGAACGCTCAAGTGTGTCCGAAAGGGTCCGAAGACCCCTTAAGACACACTTGAGCATTCCAATGTGTCAAAAGGGGTCCTAAGACCCCTTAAGACACACTTGAGCATTCCAATGTGTCAAAAGGGGTCCTAAGACCCCTTAAGACACACTTGAGCATTCAAATATGTCAAAAGGGGTCATGGGGACTCCCTAGGGGTCCTAACATGTGATAAGGTGTAGTAGGACCCCTAGGGAGTCCCCATGACCCCTTTTGACACATTTGAATGCTCAAGTGTGTTTGAAGGGGTCCTAAGACCCCTTAAGACACACTTGAGCATTCAAATGTGAAAAAAGGGGTCATGGAGACTCCCTAGGGGTCCTAACATGTGATAAGGTGTACTAGGACCCCTAAGAAGTCCCCATGACCCCTTTTGACACATTTCAATGCTCAAGTGTGTCCAAAGGGGTCCTAAGACCCCTTAAGACACACTTGAGCATTCCAATGTGTCAAAAGGGGTCCTAAGACCCCTTAAGACACACTTTAGCATTCAAATGTGTCAAAAGGGGTCATGGGGACTCCCTAAGGGTCCTAACACGTGATAAGGTGTACTAGGACCCCTAGGGAGTCCCCATGACCCATTTTGACACATTTGAATGCTCAATTGTGTCTTAAGGGGTCTTAGGACCCCTTAAGACACATTTGAGCATTCAAATGTGTCAAAAGGGGTCACGGGGACTGCCTAGGGGTCCTAATGCGTGATAAGGTGTGCTAGGACCCCTAGGGAGCCCCCATGACCCCTTTTGACACATTTGAATGCTCAAGTGTGTCCAAAGGGGTCATAAGACTCCTTAAGACACACTTGAGCATTTCAATGTGTCAAAAGGGGTCATGGGGACTCCGTATGGGTTGTAGTACATCTTATCATGCATTAGGACCCCTAGGGAGTCCCCATGACACCTTTTGACACATTTGAATTCTCAAGTGTGTTCAAAGGGGTCCTAAGACCCTTTAAGACACACTTGAGCATTCAAATGTCTCAAATGGGGTCATGGGGACTCCCTAGGGGTCCTAACGCGTGATAAGGCATACTAGGACCCCTAGGAAGTCCCCAAGACCTCTTTTGAAACATTTGAATGCTCAAGTGTGTTCGAAGGGGTCCTAAGACCCCTTACAACACACTTGAGTCTTCCAATGTGTCAAAAGGAGTCTTAAGACCCCTTAAGACACACTTGAGCATTCAAATGTGTCAAAAGGGGTCTTGGGGACTTCCTAGGGGTCCTAGTATGCCTTATCAGGTGTTAGGACCCCTAGGGAGTCCCCATGACCCCTTTTGACACCTTTGAACACTCAAGTGTGTCTGAAGGGTTCATAAGACCCCTTAAGACACACTTGAGCATTCAAATGTGTCAAAATGGGTCATGGGGACTCCCTAGGGGTCCTAACACGTGATAAGGCGTACTAGGACCCCTAGGGAGTCCCCATGATCCATTTTGACACATTTGAACACTCAAGTGTGTCCGAAGGGGTCCTAAGACCCCTTAAGACACACTTGAGTGTTGAAATGTGTCAAAAGGGGTCATGGGGACCCCCGAGCAGGGATAACTTTAAGAAACCCCCTTTTAGGAAAAAGTGTACACTCTTGGTGAATCGTATATTATTTTAGGGTGGAATTTGTTTTAATGCAGGCGAATTTTTTTTTGGATTCCATAATTTTTCATAGTTTTTATTGGTGATTTTTTCCCCACTGAATGAAAATTTCATAAATTGTTGGCGAATAATTTTCTTTTGAAATAAAAAATAATAATATATGAGGTGAATAATTTTCTTTTCAAATAAAAAATAATAATATATGAGGCGAATAATTTTCTTTTCAAGCAAAAAATAATAATATATGAGGCGAATAATTTTCTTTTCAAGTAAAAAATAATAATATATGAGGCGAATGAATTTCTTTTGAAGGGTAAAAAAATATTTCTATTGGTGAATTTTATGTACCATTTGAAAATTTATTTATTTTATTGGCGATTTTCAAAAGATGGGAAATATTTTGTTATAATGCCTTAGACTAACATACCTAACATACATACATTATTTTATAATGTTAATTATATTATTTGATACCGTCCAATGATCCAAGATCAATGGCTAAAGTTTAATTTTGGCCCCAATTTCTTGAAGGAAACAAAGTTGTGGAGGAAGTCACCGGAATGTTGACACGTATCAAATAAGGGTTACTTGTCTGCAGACTACAGTGTACACGTGTTGGTATCGATATTCACAGTTCTATTACTATAGTGCAACTTGTAACCTCTTAAATTTGTAAGCAATAAATGCCTTGTCAGTGAGAAGCAACATTCTTTAACTTGTCATGCAGATTAGACACGCACCACTTCCAAATTTGTACAGACGCTATAACCGATATCTGACATTTTTTGCTTTTATGGGAAAGATTTATTGCCAGATATGAAAGGTTAAGGACAAAATATTAATTTCTCACATGCATGCATTTAGGGGAAAGATTTACATGAAAGATTTAGAGGCATGGTAAGGAAAATGGATTTAATACCATTAAAGACAGAATAATTTATTGCTAAGTAACAATCCAGAATTCAACGGCTATTTATAGATGATCTCTCTTCATTATTCATCGATTCATCTTTGGCATTTGCTAGATAATTTCTTTGTTTAGGGTTTGCAGTCTGCAAATAATTTGTTTTTAAGTTTTCTGTAGTTTTACTATTTTAGATGGACACTCCAATTAGGCTTATATGCACATCTGAGGAGGCCCATAAGGCCTTTCTGGGCTCCTTAACTGATGAAGCCTTAGAATCTATTTGTAAGGAGGGTGGGCCTTTCGTTATAGAGGCTGTGAGAATGGTGTTGGGCAGAGAGTTTCAGAACAATGAAGATAGGCACCGGGTCAACACGAACATTATGTCCCATTTTTTGGCATCTCTTCTTGACCTCAGAGGAGAGAAGGTAGAGATGTTAATGCTGCTAAGGAGGGTGTTTAAAGAAGAGTACCTAGGGGATGACATTAGTGTTGTCGTGTTCGCAAGAATAGGGGTGGGGATCCCTTGGGCAATGGAAATACCCAAGCTTCTCCTCCCAGGCTAGAATGTGGCCAGGCAACCTTTTCTTTTGGGCCTCAATGCTGGGCAGTACAAGCGCCATAGGAAATGGGCCTTGCTTGCTAGGGATTTCCTCTGAAAGTGGTTTTCCCTGGATGAAGAGGAGGCTGAGGCGGGGGAATTCGGGTGGCTGGATGAATTCGCGCAGATAATCATCTCTCGTGAATTCTACCTAGATGGTGCCGAAGGCCAAAATCACTAGAGGACTACTACTGGTTTTTTTGATAAAAATTTTATGGTTTTTTCTTGTTTATAGTATGTTTCTTTTTGTAATATTTACTATTGTACTGGAAGTAGACATTGGTGATTGGACTACTAGTCTTCTAGTGGTTTTTGTTTTATAAAAACATACGTCATTTTTTTCTTTTTTTTGTTTATAGTAGGTTCCTCTTTGTTCTAGAAGTGGAACTGCACAATCTTTATGTAATTATAATTTTATGAAAAGAAAACAATGAAAATTTTGCTCATTTCAATCTATACAAAAAATGGTTCTTAGACTTCTCTGTCACTATGATTGCAATATTTTAATTAGTTGCTTTATGATTTATCTGCTTATTAGATATGTATGATACATGTATCACAATTGTACAATGTAGATAGTTATAGTTAATAAAAGAAATGTCTTATTAGTTATCACTGAGTACTGACATTAAGTTTGGGTAATGTTACCTGTCAAAATTCACACACTCGTACATTTAATATGAAAGATTTATAGAATTGTGAAGGACAAATGAATTAATAAGGTTAGATTTATAGAATTTTGAAGGACAAATGAATTAATAAGGTTAGAGAAAGTATTTATGGTATTCTAATTATAATGTATGAGAATTATATGTGAATCTGTGATTATAATTATCAACGTTAAAGTTATAATCTAAATCAATAAAAAATATCTTTTTAACTTTAAGTATACTATTTAATCAATAAAAAATTCCGCAAGCTTTAGCTCATTTCAATTTGTACAAAAAATGGTTCTTAGACTCTCTGTCATTGTGATTGCAATATTTTAATTAGTTGCTTTATGATTTATTTGCGTATTAATGAAAGAAATGTCTTATCAGTTATCACTGAGTATTGACATTAAGTTTGGGTAATGTTACCTGTAAAAATTCACACACTCATACATTTAATATGAAAGATTTATAGAATTTTGAAGGACAAATGAATTAATAAGGTTAGAGAAAGAATTTATGGTATTCTAATTATAATGTATGAGAATTATATGTGAATCTGTGATTATAATTACCAACATTAAAGTTATAATCTAAATCAATAAAAAATATCATTTTAACTTTAAGAATACTATATAATCAATTTGACAGACAAATGAATTAATAAGGTTAGAGAAAGAATTTTTTGTTTTCTAATTTTAAGGTATGATAATTATATGTGATTATAATTATCATTATCAATGTTAAAGTTATAAGCAATAAAAAATATCATTTTAACATTAAGTATACTATTTAATCAATAAAAAATATTACTTTAACTCATGTTTGGGAGACCTAGCGAGTCAGTGACTTAGCGACCACATAAATCTCGTTATCTCTAAACACTAACCTTGGTCCTTAACTTCGGCCTTTGAAATTTATTAGAATTTAATATTATTAAAAAAATAGTGCATTTTGAATTTGATTGGCTAAAATTGTTACTATTCAATTAAATAACTTTAAATGTTATTAACTTATTATCCATTATTAATTAATATTATAAAAGAAAAAATAACATTATAACATTTAACAATGTCTGTTGCAAATAACTACCATTGGATGAGCATAGATCGATGATGTATGATGGACTTTGAGATGAAAGGGAAAAGCAACCCCATCTTTTGAAACCCATTCCGGAATCATGACACATGTCGACCGTCAGTTGAGTGGTGACTAGGTGAGTTAATGGGACCCATGGGGGCTTGGGGCCACCAGTACCACAAGCACACAATGCCATTATGACCATTGGATTATTGTAGATCAACGACTGAAGTTGTATTTCGGGATGAATGGGAAAAAGAAACCCCATCTTTTGAAACCCGTTCCAGAATCATGACACATGTCACTAAACACGTAAGAGTCTTACATTCCACTCGCAGTCTCGTATGGTCCTACCAAGTACCAATAATGCCATTTGATGATGATGTGACATGTTTGACTCAGCTATCAGGTGAGTGTTGACTAGGTCAATTAATGGGACCCACAGCCACGGTGGCCTAGGGCCACCAATACCACAGGCACACAATGCCATTATGACTGTTGGATTATTGTAGATCAACGACCGAAGTTGTATTTCGGGATGAAAGGGAAAAGCAATGCCATCTTTTCAAACCCCGTTACGGAATCATGACACGTGTCAGCTGTAGTCTCAAGACTCGCATGGTCCTACCAACAATGCCATTTGATGATGACATGACACGTTTGACTCGTAGTCATTAGGTGAGTCAGCTGTCAGATCATAGATGAGTGGTGATGACTCTAGATTGTACTATTTTGGCACTTTAAGTTTCACTTCTACGGATTTAGAAAGGGTTTACGGAGTCTAAATTTCTATGTTGAGGAAAGCAAGTGCAACAAAGTGTCTCAATTGAAGCTCTGTAACCTGTTCCCAATCAAAGTCTGCAAAAATCAAAGCTAAGGGTAATGGGTAACTACTAAAATCCTGAACACGTAGGTCCCACATTTTAAATTTTTCAAATCTCTTGATTTACAACTTTACTATTTATATTATAGAAAAAAATTATCCTATTACTTGTTAGGGTTTAATTTTGATTCTTGAATCACCCTTGTAAATTGTAGGCTTGTAGGCTGTAGCTGTGTATAAATATTTGAATTTTCCTATGAGTAAATAGTGATACCAATTTAGGTTACCACTTACCAGCTTACCACGACAGGCAAAACAATTATCAAGAAAAGACTATGAGTAAAAAGACAAGTCAAATAATAGAATTCCACAATCTGCTTAAAACAATAGGTTTCATGGATGTATTCCATGATATTTATGACCCTGTTATTCATGGAAATAAGGGAATAATGGAAATTAGATTTGTAATTGAAAACAAGTGGAATGATCCAAATAAGGGTTCCAAATTTTCTAAATTTAACCCAAAGGTAAATGCAACGGCAAATAAAATTGCATCGTGGAATTCTGGGTTGGCAAGCATGGTGTTACCTCAAGTATTCCATTGCCCAAAAATTGTCATGGTCTGCGCCGAAAATTATGATGAAAATAAAAAAGCAATTGTGAATAAAAATACTCAGGTGGAAATTTTGTCCATAATCAAGAGTGAATTTGCTAGTCTGTTGAACCTAGGGTTTGAACAACAAAACTCAAACGTGCAAATTGACCTAAGAAAGTTGGCAGAGGATTATGATAAAATAGATGCAACACAGAGAGATTCTTATATAAGAGGAATAAAAATTACAAATAGTTCAAGCCTGAGTCCAGATCATAGGCCTCCTTATGATTATGAAATTTTTGTGCCATGGGTTTAGGACAATATTTCCTTGCTAGCATTTTGTTTGGGATTGGATAGTAACAAAGAAGTGGATGCCAACATTCTTGAAATGCTTTTTCATATTCATTTTGAAAAAGAACCAGTAAAATATTGTTTTATTGAGCATATTGTTCGTTGCATGCAAGAACAATTAGTAATGATTAAAACAGGGTCACAGAAGACATTTAGATTCACAACCTACTTGTGCTATCTTCTCTTAGCAAACATCATGCAATATTTCAGACAAACAAGCTTTGTAGTCAGGGCCAAAATCCAATATATGAGTTGACACCTCAGATAAGGATGATTGATAACAGAAGGAACTACAACAATTTTGTAGACTTCTTTTTGGCACCAATGTACGATAAAATTATATGCACTCCAATGTCTAGATTACTTGCTAGTTGTAGATATTTAATTCAACTTCGAAGTAAAATACAATGGGCTGATTAGTACTTCATGGAAGAGTACACAGTGTTAAGGTTTTACGGTTCAGTAGTAGAACCCTACAAACTTCCAATACATGTCACAAAGAGGGTATTTGCATTGGAATATGTACGATAGATGGAGAGCACAGATGTACTCTTTAGTGGTTAGCAAAAGAAAATGATATTTCCTTCCTTGCCTTTCTCATTTGGAGGGTTCACATTTGAGAGAAGAGGATTCAAAGTGACAGAAGCCTTTTTACAATTTTTCACTTTGATGTTGACAGTCACTGGTAGTATGATCCACTCAACATAATTTCAACAAAGCTTACAAAGAATGGGAACTTTGCAAGCAAATGTCAACATGAAAGTATGCCATTGATTGAAAAATTTAAAAACACGAATTCCTGGGAGGAGGTCAAAAAAGAGACGGAGAAATATGCTGCTGAAAATAATATGTCAATACAGGAATTGTCATAAAAAATTATGGCATTGCACAAACAGAAAGGAAAAGTGCAGGCCATGAGTATGACATCGTCCAATTTCTACCAGAAAGCTGCTCAACCATCTACAAATTCTATTCCAAAAAAGCTAATGAATGAATGTATTGATGATAATTGGACTCGAACCAAAATTTTTGATTTTTGGGAAATGAGGAAGAATCTCGGTGAGCCAAAGACCTCTGAAGATCTTTATGATGTGGAAGAGGATACAAAGTTTAACAAATTGTGGAATAAGGAGCATCTAGATGAAGCATATCCAGTTGACGATTACGATGATGATGACGATGACCAGGCTTCTGTGAATCCCATGACCACATCCAATACAATATATTCAATTAGTAGAAGAGTTGATGCCTCCAAAAAAGATCAATATACCGAAGGGGCAGATATTAGAGAAAAAATGGGCTACCAAGGTTTTGGTGGTTTGGGTCCTACTGGATAAGGGGTTTGGTCTTTACCTGACCCAACACCTAAACCAAAACATGGTGTGAAACCAGGCCTTGCGCTTGGAGTTCAATCATCATATTCATCAACTCAGTCAATTCCACTTGTTCTAGCTTCAAATACAGTTCCATTTGTTCCAAGCACTCAGATTCAATCTAAATCAAGCACTACAACTACAACTATTGGTTCGAAAAGGACATTACAGATAGACATGAAAACAATTTTTCCCATAGATCAAGGTAGTGTAAAGAAGCAAAAGGTTTTGACAAGTATTGGTACAACAATGCCAATGGTGACTGGGACTCCAAAAATTGCCCAACCTTCAGGAAAAAAACCCTCAGGTTTAGAACAGTCCAAATACTCCACTTGTAATGGGTTAGGGTGTTGCTAATCCTCATGGTGTAATTAGCAGCACCACAGGCAACATAGGTGGAAGCTCCTACATCAGTGCAAGTGCTATTTCACTAGTCAAACATTCAATTGTGTCACAAAACCCTAATTTTTGTTACAATGATTTTGTAACTAACTATGAACAATCAAAAAATAGGAATAGACAACATAGTAAGACAATGAAGATGGAAGCAGTTGCTGCTGTTCATGAGGCAGAACTTACAACAAACAGGCTATTTCCCACATATGACCCAAATAAAGATATGATGGAATTCATGGTTGTTATGCCCCCAACTAGAGATAACAATCCACCAAAGAGTCAGTTAGATCCATCTCAATTTCAAGTTAGCACCCTCCAAATGGATTTATCTAAAATTAAAAATGTGGACAAGATAAATGTGTCAAAAATGACTAACCAAGTGGTCTACAGTTCACTGATGAAGTTGGAGAGAGAGAAAGGAAAGCTTCAGGGCATAATAGATATGTTAAAGGCAGACCTGACAAATGTAAAGGCAACTAAGAAAGCAGCAGAAAACAGGTGCAAAGAATTAGAGAGAAGGATAAAAAATTCATCCTCTAAAGAAGCAATTGGAGTTGGACATCAAGAACATATTAACGTAGAAATAAAATCTTTGAGGGAAAAATTAGAATAGAGTGAACAAAAACTTTAGAATGAAAAAGCCTCTTCATTAAGTATTTACAAAAACTTGGAGAGTGCGGGAAAGGCAACCAATAACTTAAAGAAAGAATTGGAGAATGAGAGGGTAAAAACAAAATAGTGGGAACAGAAAGCAAAAGAGTGGGAAGAGAAAGCAGATGAAATAAGAAAAGATAGTGAA
The DNA here is from genome assembly GCA_027943335.1 of Chamaecyparis obtusa. Classification (NCBI taxonomy): domain Eukaryota; kingdom Viridiplantae; phylum Streptophyta; class Pinopsida; order Cupressales; family Cupressaceae; genus Chamaecyparis; species Chamaecyparis obtusa. The sequence goes on from BSBK01002856.1 coordinate 688,736, forward strand.
CAAAAGTTCTCAGAAATGAGAGAAGACCTAAAGAAGGAAAATAATACAATTAAAAATTATGAAAATAGCTTGAATGACCATGTAAATAATACAGTCAAGCAAATAAAAAAATTCTTCTGGGGCCAAATAAAGATGTCTTCTGATAGGTTGTGTGATTGGTTTGAACTGAATGAAACTCTTATAGATGTTTTTTGGGAAGCTGAGAGAGCACATTGAGAAGAACAAAAGTTTTTTTCAGAGAAAGAAAACTGCAAAGTAGATTATGCAAGAAATCAACAGAAGCAGTGACAAACATTTGACAAGCAAGGGAATTCAGGACCGCGTTGCTACAACAATAAAGGTGAACTCTGTCTTTCAAAAATGTTTGAAACTAACAGAAGTAGAAGAAAATGTTTCCTTAATTGGGCCAAAGCTCGCTAAGATGAATAGTAAAACAAGCAAATTGATATCTCTTGGTTTGCCAAGTCCTGGTCTTGATTACTCATCAACGAGTTTCATTGGAAGAGAAGCTTACAAAAAAAAGTTGGAGGACACAGTGACGTATGATTTAGGCAACCTTCCTCAGGATAGAGCTTATGAAGGCATTGCAAAGTGCATCAAAACATTCACAAATTTGAATGCAGTAATGGAAAATTTTGCCCTTCCAATCGACGAAGAATGGAGCATGCTAAAGAAACTGATAGAATCATCTTGATCTCATCAATCATAGTATGTGAAAGTACTTTCAGTTTCAATCATCTCTATATCTTTAGTATATATCTTTGATATTATCCTAAATACTAGAGTCTAGAATTGAGTTTAAAGTAACAAGTTTGAACTTTGTTTTTTGAACAGGATGAATGCTGCAGTCTTGCAGATGCTATTGCCAATGCTAATTTACTAAACCGGTCTGTCAAATGCAGAAATGTACAACTAAAGTTGTAGAGATGTTGTATACTTGTAGTTGTCTTACTAATTTAGATTTTGAGACTTCTCACTTCACATTAGGCAAATTGACCTGAAGCTATTGTTGCTCCCTTGTTTGAATAAAAGGGAATTCAGGGTCATTACTCATTGGCTTAAGGTAATGAAATTGAAATTGGGCAATGTGCCAAATTGCCAATGGGTATTGAGTCAATGAGTTTTGTAAACAGAATCATAGAGTTGTGTTCTTACTAGTATTAATGAATGAATTGTTACATTGTATCATATTTGTAATTAAATTAATGAGGATTAGTATTTCTAACTCTAAGAATTCTAACATATGAATTGCTATGTTGTCAAAAAAAATAATGAAAAATCTACAAGAATTCTACCATATGAGCTGAATAATGCAAATGAAAACCATTATTAATTGTGGAATTGAATATTGATGACATTATCAACCACATTCATGTTTTTGACATTGGAATATGCTATTATGCATGAATGATGATGAGATACAGAAACTGACAGTAGACTTTAGGAAAAAGATTAATAAATACCTAGGAGGCTAGGAACTGCTACTTCTACAACGGTTCAACTTCAAGCTGCCACATCATATCATCATTGAGATCATCGGATTCAACACCATCAACTTCATAGATTCCTTGGTTCTTCGATATGTTTTCTTCACTCTGCATACCACCGCTTAACTGATGTTCACCGCTAGCAGTACCAGTACCAGTAGTACATGAGTCAATGACATCATTGTCTCTGGCATTCCCACTCACAGTCCCACTTTGGTTTGAAATGTTTCCCATCCCTCTTCTCTGACATTTCTTCCTCCATAATTTCAGTCCCCTTTCATAAGGAAAAGTATTGACTTCATACTTGGATGTATAGACCCTCAAGCAATTTTCCAGATTCTTGTCTAGTTTGTTTCTTAGCTTTGACTTTAGGAATCCCAAAGCACTGAAAACTCTCTCATCCTCCACCAACCCCAATATCATGGTCATACATAAATCAACAAGCTTGAAATATTTTGATATTGAATCAGTCAATAATTCGCTCTCAGCTAGATTTTTCCAAAGCCTTGATACCGATCCATCTTTGCGAGGGTTCTGCATAATATTATATTGTTCCCTCATTGTTATTGAAAAATGACCTGATTGCTCTCTCAAATGATTTCCATCTAAAATTCCATTTAGAGTTACTCCATTTAACTCTTTGGTTTTGCAGAAATGATCTATCAAAGTTAGTAGCCTAGTTTTAAAATCTTTCGGATTGTTCATACTCCAATATCAAGGAAACACAATAGCCATGGATTCAAATAGTTTGACTGGAGGGAATCTTGCTCTAATTTGTGAGGAAAGATCATAGGTAATGTGCTTCATAGAAGCTATTACAGACTCAATGATCTTGGTAAAGTCTTCCCTTTTAATACTTGATACTCGTCGAGTCCTGGTGTTCTTTCCTAGTTCCTCGGACTCGATCCTAGCAAAGTAGTGCATTGGTATCTCAACTCCGTGAACTTCTGCACATAACTCCCCCATGGAACCTATTTTTAAAAAGTTATCAGGATTGTCCAAATCTATGACTTTCAGCTAGCTGGCAAATTTTACATCATCTTTACATAATTGATAGAGACTATCAAGCACCACGCATGTCAATTTATGCAGCGAAGCATATTCTACAATATACATAGCTCTTTGCTAGGCCTTTTTCATTAAATTTCTCATTTCCTCAAGCATGGGGAGAATACCTGCTAATGTTAACAATGTCTCTACATTAGTTAACATTGCCAGCAGTGCAAGAAATTTTGGTTGCCTGGCTTCATCATGACTTGAGTTCATTAGACCAAGAAACGATTGATATTCTTGAAAAACTTGATGTGCTGGTCCATCCAAAGAGATCCATCTGGTATCATTATCCTTAAGAAGCTTGTTCCCATCGGTAAAGTGTTGAAATTCCCTAAATCATTTCGGACTTCGACAAAAGTATTGGTAGAGCTCTTTGATTAAAGCTTCAATTTTTTTGTACTGGAGCATGCTTGCTGACAACTCCAAAAGCTAGATTCATTCTGTGGGCCATGCAGTGAATGGGAGTAATGTAGGGTGCAGAAGAAGATTGTATCTTTGTGCAAAGACTGCCCCTATGGCCTTGTATTACTGAAGCTCCATCCGCTCCAACACACACCGGCTTTTTGGCAATGGTCATGTCATTTATACCTCCATATTCAATTAGAGAACTCTTTACTAGTTCAAATAAATTTTCCGCTGTTGCATTATCCCTCATTTTAGCAATAGTTAGTAGATGAGGTTGGCGAACAAAATTATGTACAGTATAAACATGCATGCATACCCAGGAAGTATTGTCTACTGCTGTAACCTCGTTTAAAGACAATGCAATAAAATTTGACTCTTTAATTTTTTCCTTCAGATCCTCTTTTTCAATCTCGGCAAGACAAATTGCCCATTCCCATCCACTGTTTATTGACCAGTGATTGTTAGGATAGTTATGAACTTTCAGGAAGTGTAATAAAGCACTCAATGATGGGTAGTCAGTCATAGGATGCCCTCTTCTCAAAATATTAAACACAACACTTAACTGAACATCTTTTCCCATTAGTTCTACTTCCAATGCTTTTCCAAAACAAGCTTCAATAGAGCCTTTAACTTCACCAGGCTTCATTTTTATATTATGCTGAAATTCATATAATTCTACATTCCTAACATGCTGAGATTCCTCCTTTGTTTTCCATCTTATCACTAATTTTTGAACTCCATCTATGGTTTTCTTTTCGTAAACTTTACCCATATGCTTCTCTATGGTGTCAATTTTTAGCTGCAACCTCTTTTCCTTCTTATTTATCTCACTACAAATCTTACATCTGCATTCTATTGGAGGCTCCCCTTCAATTGGATTATCCACTAGTTCAATGAATGGATACTTTGACACCCATTCTATTTTAAAATTCCTCGACAGATCCCACATTCTATCATTCTTTGATTTGTATTTTCTTTTCTTCCCTGCACCATCATCTTCTCTGACATTCTCAGTCTCATCTAAGTCGATTATATCATTATGGCTACTCTAGGAATTTAACTGAAAATATTCTTCAAGTTCATCGTGATCTTAGATATCAGGTTCGCTGTCTTCTTCAATATGTCGCGTAGGTTCAGCCTCAGGTTGTGAATCTTGAAAATCTTCTTGTGATGAAGTAGCTTCCCGATTTTGACCAGAAACATTTCCAACACCATGACCAAAGTGCGATGATAAGGTTCTGCATTTTGTTGGCCTCTCTTGGCTTTCCCCATATGTGGGAGCCTTACCCTTATTCTTGTTTGACATCTCAATTCTTCAACGAAATAAAGGCTACCAGCCTACCAGTGAAAAAAAAATGTTTACTTGTTGAAGAAGTGCAAATGAGAATAGAACTATAATATACAATGTTTACATAGTCGCAGAATAATAATCACTTACCTTTGCCTCAAATTCAATCGCAGTCGCGACTCACCAAAGCAGTCAAGACTCAATAGTCTGAACTTCGCTATCAATCAAATTAAAGTTGAACCGATCTAAATTGTGTAAAATAACATTGATGTATGAATGTATTTATACTAATCTTTATTGGCGAATTGGGTGGGAGGTATTAGGTTGGTATCCAAATATTTGGTGAAGCCCGTGTAATTATAACAAGTGTTGTGTTATATCCTAGGCGATTATGGGTCATCCAATACCATGGTAATATTAATAAAGTTGGTGAAAATCAATCGGTTTGAGACACGTGTCCGTAAAATGGTTGGCGAAGTTGGGTCCACCTAAATATATATATATATATATATATATATATATATATATATATATATATATATATATATATATATATATATATATATATATATATATATATATATATATATATATATATATATATATATATATATATATATATATAAAACTATTGGTGAATATAGGCCGTCCATTTGGGGCCGGTTTGAAATTATATGCGAATGTTAAAAAAATATTGTGCCCAAAAATTATATGCCATTGGCGATGATCCTGACCATTGGACCCAATTTTCATAAACCAATTGGCGATGAGCCCAGACATTGGACCCAATTTTCATAATTGTGGGGCGATATGATCATTCCCAGGTGGCCAATATATTCACCAAATATGGGGTCGACGGCAAGCGACATTTTCCAATTGGTGAATAATCATCACTAAAGTTTTCACTGCTCCCTAGGGGTCCTAACGTGTGATAAGGCGTACTAGGACCCCTAGGAAGTCCCCAAGACCCCTTTTGACACATTTGAACACTCAAATGTGTCTGAAGGGGTCCTAAGACCCCTTAAGACACACTTGAGCACTCTAATGTGTCAAAAGGGGTCTTAAGACCCCTTAAGACACACTTGAGCATTCAAATGTGTCAAAAGGGGTCTTGGGGACTTCCTAGGGGTCCTAGTATGCCTTATCAGGCGTTAGGACCCCTAGGGAGTCCCCATGACCCCTTTTGACACATTTCAATGGTCAAGTGTGTCTGGAGGGGTCATAAGACCCCTTTTGACACATTTGAATGCTCAAGTGTGTCCGAAGGGGTCCTAAGACCCCTTAAGACACACTTGAGAATTCAAATATGTCAAAAGGGGTCATGGGGACTTCCTAGGGGTCGTAACACGTGATAAGGTGTAGTAGGACCCCTAGGGAGTCCCCATGACCCTTTTGACACATTTGAATGCTCAAGTGTGTCTTAAGGGGTCCTAAGACCCCTTAAGACACACTTGAGCATTCAAATGTGTCAAAAGGGGTCATGGGGACTCCCTAGGGGTCCTAACTTGTGATAAGGCATACTAGGATCCCTAGGAAGTCCCCATGACCCCTTTTGACACATTTCAACACTCAAGTGTGTTCGAAGGGGTCCTAAGACCCCTTAAGACACACTTGAGCATTCCAATGTGTCAAAAGGGGTTCTAAGACCTCTTAAGACACACTTGAGCGTTAAAATGTGTCAAAATTGGTCATGGGGACTTCCTAGGAGTCATAACACATGATAAGGTGTACTAGGACCCCTAGGAAGTCCCCAAGACCCCTTTTGACACATTTGAACACTCAAGTGTGTCCAAAGGGGTCCTAAGACCCCTTAAGACACACTTGAGTGTTCCAATGTGTCAAGAGGGGTCCTAAGACCCATTAAGACACACTTGAGCATTCAAATGTGTCAAAAGGGGTCATGGGGACTCCCTAGGGGTCCTAACGTGTGATAAGATGTAGTAGGACCCCTAGGGAGTCCCCATGACCCCTTTTGACACATTTGAATGCTCAAGTGTGTTCGAAGGGCTTTTAAGACCCCTTAAGAAACACTTGAGCATTCAAATGTGTCAAAAGGGGTCATGAGGACTCCCTAGGGGTCCTAACATGTGATAAGGCATACTAGGACCCCTAGGGAGCCCCCATGACCCCTTTTGACATATTTGAATGCTCAAGTGTGTCTGAAGGGGTCCTAAGACCCCTTAAGACACACTTGAGAGTTCAAATGTGTCAAAAGGGGTCATGGGGACTCCCTATGGGTCCTAACACATGATAAGGTGTAGTAGGACCCCTAAGGAGTCCCCATGACCCCTTCTGACACATTTGAATGCTCAAGTGTGTCTTAAGGGGTCCTAGGACCCCTTAAGACACACTTGAGCAATCCAATGTGTCAAAAGGGGTCATTCCAGATTATTTAGTGCTTCTAGTGAATCCAAATTTAGTTCTTATAAAGATGAGATGTTAGTGAATGACTTCTTGCTAATACCACTCTTCCACTAGATCTAGATTTCAATCCTTTTGTGGATCTACAGGCTCAATTGCGAGCCCACAGTATTGACCAAAAGAAAAATGTGATTGTATATCAACTAATTACAAAATGTTCAGTTGAGGAGAAAATATTGCAACGATCAAGAAGAAAATTGACTATGGAAAATCTAGTTATGAATTCTATTAAGAATGAAACTATTAAGGAATTGCATGAATCACAAACCATGAAAATAACCTTCTGCAACAAAGAACATTCAAGTTATAGAATTTATTAACTCTAAATTTAAATGTCTTATCAACATTCATGGAAGAGATTTCATTAGCATCCATGGAAGAAATTTCATTAACTTCAGACAAAATCATCTAAAAAAATTCATTAACTTCAGGTGAAATCATTTAAGATGGACAAAAACAAAATCATATTACTCAGAAATGACAGAGAAAGAAAATGAGATAAACCAAATTTATCAAATTCTTGCAATCCGCAGCTTCTCTCCGAGCGCAAAATGACAATCCATGGATCCAAAATTATGGTGAAAATTAAATTCTTCGATTAAGTCATTCAGAAACATGTAGAATACTATAATGCATGATGATTTATAGAGAATTTATGATGGAATATGCTGTGCAAAAGCCCACAATCCCTGCCATATCTCAGAGTACTGATGAGAAGCAATGGCGAAAGTCTGAGATAGAGGTGGCACCGACATTGAAGCGGTAAGACATTCTTCATAATATTAGGGTGGCGCCATCGAAACGACAAGACTTTCCTCATAATATTGCGCCCCGCTGATCTCTTCTTTAAATTTATTAATGCGGTCAGTTCTACGGCGCTTACATAATTTCCAGTATAGTTGCTCATTTTACCAAACTCTTCCCTGCTCTCCATAATCTTCAACTGGTTCAAAGATCCGTTCGGTTGTTCTTGTTTAAACTCCCAATGACTCTATTGAGTTGCTAGATTATCAACAGGCGTGGTACAATTGTCCGGTTCAACCAGAATCTATTTTGATATTAATATATAATTAAATAATATTTAATGTAAAATGTATATTATATATAATATTTAATATATACAATATATAGTTTTTAATATTAATATATATTAAATAATATTTAATGTAAAATGTATATTATATAATATTTAATATATAATTGATATTATAAATATTTAATATATCTAATATATAGTTTTTTATATATTAGATAATATATAAAAATTCTATATATTAAAAATTCTGAAATGGGAGGGAGAAAGTGGAGGGAAGGGAAGTGAAAATTAAAAATTCTGCCGTCATTTTCGGGTACCCGATTAGGCTCGGTATTGCCTTGTGCACCAAACCTACATGGTCAACTATTGAAATGTCTCAAATACATGTTTTTCCCTTGTTTCTCTAAGTTCCAGACTTCGACAATGTAGCTGACGACTTTTTTTCACCCGAATTTGATAAAATGAAAAGGGTAAGGATATTATTAGCTTTCTATCGATATAATTGCTGTCAAATTTTGAATTCAGTAAGTAATTATTAGTTATTTTCTAATTGAGCTACCTCTAAAGTGCTGATTTATATTGTAGACACCTAAAAATCCTTTAGAAAATAAAGTATTTTTATTTTCTGAAAAATCCCTGATGACATCATCATTTATTAATTAATTAATTATTTAATTAATTAATTTATTTTTATATCATTAAATCCCTTTTTCTTAATTAAAAATATTTAATTAAGAAATCCCTCCCAAAAATGTTTAAATCTTATTTAAACATTAATCCCCTATTTATTAATTATTTTAATTAATAAATTGACCAAAAATCCCCCAAAAAAATAATTAATTTATTTTTTGACCAAAACTTGGCCAATTTTCTTAAGACCACTAACCTCTTCCAAAATCTTCTAATCCCTTCTTAATTTCGATTAAAAGGCTAATCCCATCTTTTCTAACTCTAATCTCAACTCAAAATATTTAATTAAGATTAAATATTTAATTTTCATATTTATTGAAAATATTTCAATAAATTTTCCCAAACTTAAGCTTTTGGAATGAATAAACTTTTATTCCATAAAACCTAGGAGAATTCTAGACTCTTCTAGAAACTTCTCAACCCAACCTCTTCACCCATCCTAATCCTAATCCCCTTTCTAATCTTGTCACATTCCATTAGCAAAAGGTTTACCAAAACTTATGCTAACCTCCTCTTAGTCATCCTCCTTAGTCAACAAAGATGGCCACCTCTTGGCCACCTCTTGCAAATGCATTTAAGGATGCATTTAAGCCTTCCTTATCTTTCTTACATGCATTCATTATGCATTTAAGACCTTCTTATCCCTTCCTTGCCACCTCTTGGTCTTGGGCACATTTACCAAATTGTGCACATGCCCTCAAACTTTCAACTCAATCCTCCCTTGACACTTGTCAGGACACTTGTCCTTGACTCAACCCTAACCTTAGCCCTAACTCTGACTCATCATTTTTAACCAAGCCCTTCCCTTTTCCTATAAATACCCTCACTTCCTAAGGCAAATCATCTTTCAACTCTCAAACTCAATAGAAAAGTTATAATGCCATTTTCATTCTAGCATAAGCATAAACTCATCATTTTAGATCATTTTCAAGCTTAAATCACATTTAAATTAGCTTAATTGGATTAACATAGATTCATTTCTTGTTTAATCAATCTTAGTTCATCTTTTAGCTTTGCATATTTGTGTGTTCTTGAGGCCTTTGAGGCAAAATAGGTTCCTCATACCTATTTTGTGTCATTTTGGGTCTTCTTGATCCTCAAATCATCCTATTTGCATGCTCCAAGTGCTTGAGTTTGCACACCCACATCCATTTATATCCAAGCATATCAAACGGTGCATGGGCGCATCCGTTTTAAGCTTAAACTGAGGTGGCTTTGATTTTAGTTTGTTTACCATTAAATTTGATTTGATAATATGCTATGACATTTGTTTGTCTTTGGCCTTCAAAACAGGTTTAGGTGCACGCTCAAATCCTAGTCTACATTCTGGCACGCCCGGTGGGACCCACTTCACAGGTTCTTTGCAAACATTTTGATGAGTTTTAGACCATTTTCGGATTTTTCAAAGCTTATAGGTGGACGTAGCACTTAGATCCATTCTTCTTCTTCTTGTCTATATTCTTCTTCCTCTTCTTGTCTATATTCTTCTTCTATTCCGTCTCCTTTCTTCTTCTTCTTCTAGCAAGGAGGTCATGGCCATTTTTTTTAAAAAATAATAATAAAATCCATAAGGAAGCAAAATCATACACACCTTATTTTAGTGCTTAAAATGAACCCCCAAATCATTCTTGAATGCATTAAGGACTAAAATTTGCAAAATTTGTTCTAACAAACAAAACAAAAAAATTAATCAAGGCATTTGCATCCTTGCAACATCAAGGATTTTTAACAATGCATTCATGCAAAGTAGGAATGATCATATCTTTTTGGGCATAAAAAGAACATCAAATCTGCATTCAAACGAGTCAAAACAAAATCTTGAATGAAGCTAAAAGGAAGAACTTAGGTCCTAAAGCGTCATTTTCCATTTGAAAAGCAAACACAATCTTGAATGCCTTAAAGATCAAAACAAAGCTTTTTTAAAAAGTTCTTAATCAACACGCACACTCAATCTTGAATGCCCAAGTCAAAAAACTTGCAAACGCTCGATTTACTTTTTGGAGAAAGGAACAAATCAAAATCTAATCACGAGTGTCTTCATTTCAAAGTTCAAACATCACTTAATCAAATTTGGGAAAATGAACAAAATCTGCTTGATGTGCATATAGGAGTTTTTCAATTCTTGCATAATCCTTGTTAGAGTAAGCAACGTGGAACATTTGAACTTGGACAAGTTCACCTGTTCTACTTTTAGCGAGGCCTGTCCAAGGAGAAGCGCTTCCTCCTCGGAGAACGACCTCAAACCGGTATCCCCTCCGGCCGGTATACAAATAAGTGAAGAACAAAATAATCACTTACATCTCCTAATCGCCGGGCGTTCGTGCCAAACACGTGTCTGGGGATGGTAAACATTCCTCTCCCCTAGCATAATTGGCAAGGCTCTTAGGTGAGTCACGAATGATCAGCAAAATCGGGTATGGAGACTCCACGGAACTATTAAAAACTTGATAAAATAGAGGCTACCCTATCTACATCCGAAAGTATCAAAATCCTTGTGCAAGGACCGATTCCAAGGGGTTTACCGGGTCGCCTCAAGATTACTCACCATTTGTATTCCCTTCTGGGAGATACCAAGCTGTGGGCAAGCGATTTTGATACTCACCTTCCTTAGGTAGATCTGTTTGAAGTGCTTGATAGTCAAAGACTCCGTGAAAACACTTGTTGAAACATATACTTTCAAAGCTTTGTCAGAGTCAGTTGTCTTTGTTTGTATCCCGCAGGGTTGCTTTGTCCCTTGCGGAGATTGCTTTGACTTTAACTTTTTCCATTGGAAACCTTTGCCTCAAAATCAGAAGCCTCTTTTCCAAAGTGATGCCCAGCAAGAGCAAACATCCTAAAGCGAAGTTGCCCAAATCCCAAGCCTATCAAGAGTGAAAAGTTGCCAAGAAGAACACCAAGACCTATCAATCCATTATCCAAGCAACCCAAGCAGAGGAAAAATCCCAAGCCAGACTTGAGAACATTGCCCATAACGCCCGCATCAAACAGTTCACCTTCCGTTTCCGAGTTAACCATCACTTTGTCAACCTTGAGCCAGAAGATTAGCCAAATCCTTGTTCATGTCTTGTTCCATCTTCAGATCTTGAAATCTTGTCTCAAACAGCCTTGCATCTTAGTTTCATTCTAGCTTTCATCTTTGCATCATTAATCAAAACCTTAGTTGCATTTGCATTCATCCTCCTACCAGCATTTTAGAATCAGTCCTTGTCATTTGCACTTGCATCATCCTTCTAGAGCATTGTCCCTTCACCCTTCAAAACCTTTTCCACCAGCATTCCCCCCATCAGCTTTCCATATCTTTCCAGCAGATCCATCATCTTTTGTTCCAAATCTAGAGATCCACCAACACTTAGTGTTCTACCTTTTGAGTTGTTCCTATCCTATATCCAAGATCAGAGACCATCATCCTCTTTTTTGACACAACGTGTTGTCATAAAGAAATCAAACCTTGTCCTTGCATAGCTATCATCTCGAGCAAGAGATTGAAGTGCATTGATAAGAAACTTGTTGACCGAAGATCATCAGTCTATCTTAGGTTGACCCCATCATATCTCTGATCCTCCATTTGGGAAAAATAGCAGCTCATTTGTTGACCGCTCAGTAATCTTTCACCAGCTTTCCACCAGCAACCTATCTTTCCTCCACCGTCTTGATCCATCTCCGTTCCATCCAGCTTCCATCATCGCCATCTTGATCCCTGTCCTTGCATTTGCATCTTAGAAGTCATCATCTTTAGAAGTTCATCAAACTTTGCATCCATCAACATCTTTTAGCCAAACATCTTGCATACATTTAGCACTTGCATCTCCATGCCTGTTGAGACCAGATCTCGGAAAAGAAGAAGCATGAATCCTTATCCACCAACAACCTCATCCGATCCCAAAATTTTCACCAATGCCATGATGACCTACAATCCCCACATCCAAGCTAGTAACCCATGTGAAGATCCAAACATCCCTTCATCCCCCTTGGCAAACCAAGCATTTGTAAATCCTCCAGAAAGCCCACCAGTGACCAATGCCCTTGTACCGCAACATCAGCAAAGCACATTTGCCCACTATCTGTCAGAAAGTACCTCCATCCCACCATCTCTCTATCCACGCATCCCCATCAAAACTATCCAAGTTCCAGCACAAGCGTATTCTCCGTTTGTCCAATCATTTCCCGATCCTATCATGCAAACACCCCAAGAGCTTTCCACCATTCCCTTTTTCTTGCAAGGAAGCCTCGCCAGTCCCACAACACAAGCTGTAGCGCCATCCGCTCCATCTCCTACCCCTTTTGCTTCATCATCTGCTATGGCTACCCAAGCCCAAATCCAAACCCAAAGTCAGCTTCCACCTCTCACACAAGCTTTTACACCGCCGCCATCCGCAAGTCAAGCAATGCCTTTCACCATCAAAGGAGCACCGTCACCCTTCACCCCCCAAGCACCCGTACCTTCTTCTTTGGGGTTAGCGCAATCGCTTCCCATTCCAACCTCATCTTTCTCTTGGGTGTTTCTTTCATTTTCCTCCTCACAAGCATCCGCTCAACCACAACCTCAACAAGCTCCTTTCTCTCAAACATCATTCGTGTCCCAAGCTCCCGTTGCTCCTACCATTCCATCATCCGCTGCAGTGCACCCTAACACAAGCTCTCAGTGGGGCCTTACACAAGAAGAAATGAAGGCATGGGGGATCCCATCTCAATCCCCTACATCTATTGTTGCAAGTCAACAAACCACCTTCGCCCAAGCAGCACAGCAGCAACTACCCCAACCACCGCCGGCTTCAAGCTATTCGTCCCAAATCCCAAATACCTTCCAGCAAGTTCCACCACCTCAACAGCCAACTTTCCCCAGCTATCTTACCCCATCACCCTTTGCTTCTAGCTTCCCCACATCTGTTCCACCTCTAAGTAACGCAGGCATGCACCCAGCTTATATCAGCCAAACCCAAAGCCAACCTCAGCAACTACCACCATCATACCCGCAAGCAGCATCATTCCAACAGCCTCCCCCACAGCAACCACATGTCCCCTTTCAGCAAACAACCATCATTCCTCAACAACAGTAAGTCCCTTGCTATCAGCCTCAGCAACAAAACCCTATCATCCCCCAGCAACAATAAGTTCCCACCCATCAGTTACAACAGCAAGTTCCAAATGTCCAATATCAGCAAGCAGTCCCACAACAACCGCCAGTTCAACAACAACAAGCAGCCCAACAACATCAAGCGGTTCCATATCATTTACCACAATATCCCCCTATGCCACACCAGCAATATCCCCAGCAACCATTGCCCCAAAATCAATTCCAACCCATTTATCCACAGCAAGCGCCATATCCAGTTCCACAACTTCTATCACAAGCAGAAGTCCTAGTTCCCTCGCCACTCAATGCTGAGTGGGAAGCAATGAAAAACACTCTAAAGGAGCTACAAAGTGGAACAAAGAATAAAACATACAAGTTCGAAGAGGTGTGCTCATATCCCTTCGATCGGTCCATAGCAACTATCCCTTTCCCCAAGCATTTTGAGATGCCCAAGTTTGACAAGTATCGGGGGAAAGGAGATCCAGTAAACCATATCAAAGAGTTCTACATGGCATGCCAAGAAGTGGCTTACAGTGATAACTATCTCCTACACCTGTTTCCCAAAAGCTTGGGAGGAACTGCTGTTGAGTGGTTTTACAAAATACCACATTGGACAATAAAAACCTTTGCTGAACTCTTTGAGAAGTTCATCACACACTATGCCCATAATGTGGAGAATGAGTTGTCCTTGCTAGACCTATGCAACTCAAAGCAGAAAGATGGAGAAAGCCTTGCGGAATACTTGCAAAGATGGCAGAATCTTATAACCAGGTTATCATATCAGCCGCCAGAGAAGCATCTAACAAAGATCTTCATTGATAACCTACATCCAAAGCTATCCCATCACATGCGAATGAACTGTCTCCAGACATACCAAGACATCAAGAGCAAAGGCATAGGCATCGAGAAAGCTCTCCTAGACGAAGGCACTATTCGTCACTTCAAGGATGATTCCAAGAACAAACCCAACAATGATAAATCCCGTTACTGGAATCGTAACAAGAATGTTGTTACAGATGGAGCCACTGACACTAAGAATGTACAATTCATTGTGGCTAGTCCTACACCAGCTCAAACATACCAACCGCCACAAGCGCCCATCTATCAGCAACCACCAGCTCCCACATATCAAGCACCTATTTATCAGCAGCCTCCTCAAGCTCATCAGCCACCTGTGCAACAGTATCAGCAGCAATACCAACAGCAACAGCCAGCACGTCAAGGCAATCCTGTTAACACAGTTAACGTTGCCCCAAGGTAGAACAAGCCCAACAATCAGAACAATCCAAAGAGGACTTTCACACCTTTGGGTGAGCCTCTGGATCAGATCTTTTATCGGCTAGCCAAAGCAAATATGATCACATATCCGCCCATCCCACAGAAGGATGACAACGCACCAAAGTCTGATTGGTATAAAGAAAATGAATACTGTGATTACCATCGTGTGAAGGGGCACACAACATTGAAGTGCATGCGGCTTAAGAACTACATCCAGGATCTCATTGATCACAAGGAGATCCAGGTCGATGCACCAGCTCAAGCTTCACCCAACGCCGGTTTGCAAATATATCAAAATGTGTTCCCTCAACATGATACCGGGAAGAATCAAGCCAACGCCAATCAACCCCAAAATCGTGGCAAAGGAAAGCAAGAAGATCAAACAGCGGCCTGCATCAACTATGACAAGTATGTCGGATGCATAACTCAGGTTGAGCCCATCCAAGATGAGCCCACCATCAATACCATCCACGTCAGAGGGCCGGATCGACAATGTGCTGCAACTACCCGCAGTGGTAGGATAACTGTTGTCGGTGCTCCTCCGAGGTCAACTGCTCCTCCAAGGCCAACGTCTACTGCATCCACAGCACAGTCTAACACCAGGCCAACATCAAATGCATGCGCAACACAGCATAATGCACCAAGTGCACAATACAATATCATAGAGCATCTTGGGAACATGCCAGCCCAAATATCTATCTTGGATTTGCTCCGCACATCACCCATCCATCAGGAGATCCTGGACAAAGCTCTAAAAGAAGGCCATGTCCCCACGGACATTAACACAACTCAGTTTGAAACTCTTGTGGGACACCTATCAGCAGCATGTTCCTTATCCTTCCAAGAATCTGATATACCAGATGTCGCTCCTGACCATACTCTCCCTCTCCGCATTGCCGTCATGGTCAGAGACTTTGCCATCAAACGGGTTTTAATACATGATGGCTTAGCCCTCAACTTGTGCACATTAAAATTCATCAAGAAGATCGGGTTCACGGAGGCCGACATACAACATGAGATGATCACCATCAAAGCATATGATAACTTGGAGTGTACCTCTGAAGGTACTATCACCTTGCCTATCCAGCTAGGCCCAGCAACGCAAGATACTATCTGCCACGTTGTTGATCTCGACCTACCATTTAATATTCTTCTTGGCCGCCCATGGATCCATTCCATTAGGGCTGTACCATCTACTTACCATCAGTGCATCAAGTTTCCACATCAAGGCACTGAGGTTACCATCCACGCTGATCCTAACCCCTTCGCATACTGTCGTGCGATGGAAGCATCTTTCCCTCATTCTACTCATTGTCCTGGAACCGATATTGGTACTTCTCTTGCTAGTTCATCCCGATCCCATCGCGATCCAGAGACCATCCTCTCTTCCACCTTATCATCCGTCAAGATCAACAACCAGGGTTGTGGCGAATACAGCCTCAGTGATGCATTTTCTGTAGGGGTTCTTCCACGTGATCCACATACTCAAGGGCGCCCAAGTTGTCAAAACAAGCCTATTGAGGAACATTATAAGCTCAAGCAAATCGGAAACATGACTTTTGAGTCTCATGGTACCATCAACAGCAAAGAAATGGATCCAGATATTAACAAATGGTTATACAAAGATCCCCCATCACGTGACACACAACTTCTTGAGTACTTCAAAGAGAAATATCCAATCCCCTACAAAAATGTCACAGAACACTATAACTATCAAGGTGGTGGTCTAGGACCACAAGAGGATGGAAATTTGTTTCCTATCATACCATCCCAAAATCCAGAACAGCAAGGACTTGGCTTTAATACCTCTCGCCTGCTTGAACAAGAGCCCAATACCACAACTGAGGGCACTAACATGACCAACGTGAACTTTTCGAATAGCCAGGATGACCTTGTGGAAATCGAAGACATCCCCGAAGAGAAAGACATCCGATCCTACGATGATATCTTTGCCGACGACACCCTCCTGGGGACTTCTGTTCTCCAACAACTCTCCATTAACCTCATAGATCTTCCCCTCACAAACCCCGACCTCATAGATTGGGACCAACCAAGCATCGCACACATCGATGAGTTCCAAAGCGCACAAGCACTCCTAGAATTCATGGGGGCATCAGGTCCAGCAAGCAATCAGGATCCAACATCAACCTCTGTCTATCAGCTTCACCCAGAAGGATATTTTGGGGAAGAGGCAAGCTTTAGTCGCAAAAATAAAATAGCAAAAGAACATCATGAGTCTTTATGTGAAAACCCCCTTGGGGCACATTCTGATTCCAAAATAGTAAAAATAAAGGGCGTATCTTCTAGTGAAAACCTGGCAATTCAGGCGCTAGAAGATGAAGCCTTGCCTCTTCCCCCTATCCAAGATTATAGACCAGAGCAATCTCCAATCATCATAGAGGAAACCAAGTCAATCAACTTGGGAACAGAAGAATGTCCAAGGATCACCTACATTGCAGTCAACCTAACAGAAGGAGAAGAAATCGCTCTCAGTGCCTTGCTCAAGGAATCCATTATCAACTTTGCATGGTCATACGCCCATATGCCTGGGCTTGATCCAAACCTTGTTGTTCATCACCTATCAGTAGATCCAAACGTCAAGCCAGTGAAGCAGAAGCTAAGGAAAATGCATCCAAAGGTAGCATTACTAGTTAAAGCAGAGCTTGAGAAGCTCCTCCAAGCTAAGATCATCAGAGCAATAGATTATTCAGAGTGGATCTCTAACATGGTGCCAGTCACAAAGCCTTCTGGCGACATCAGAATCTGTACTGATTTCAGGGACTTGAACAAGGCATGCCCTAAGGATGACTTCCCATTGCCAAACATAGACATGCTTGTAGACCTCATAGCGGGTCATGAGATGTTATCATTAATGGATGGCTTTTCAGGCTACAACCAAATTCATATAGCGGAAGCAGATCAACATAAAATAGCATTCACAACCCCATGGGGTACCTTTTGCTACAACATGATGCCATTTGGGCTAAAGAATGCAGGAGCAACATATCAGCGAGCAATGACAACCATTTTCCATGACATGATCCACAAGATCCTTGAGGACTATGTGGACGATATCCTTGCAAAATCCAAAACAAGAGACGAGCACCTCAACATCCTAGAGTGTGTATTTGATCGTCTGAATCATTATGGCTTAAAGCTTAATCCTAAGAAATGTGTCTTTGGTGTTACATCTAGCAAGCTTCTAGGCTTCATCGTCTCTAGACGAGGCATATAGATCGATCCTAAAAAGGTAAAAGCAATAACAGAGATGCCTCCACCAAGAAATCTCAAACAGCTCAGAAGCCTACAGGGCAAGCTTCAATCAGTTCGGTGGTTCATCTCGCAACTAGCAGACAAGTGCCAACCCTTCTCACATCTCTTATGCAAAGACACCAACTTCAAGTGGGATCCCATATGTCAAAGAAGCTTTGATAAGCTCAAGGAGTATCTAGCTAACGCTCCAATCCTAGTACCACCAGTTCCAGGATGCCCACTCATCCTTTACATCTCAACAACAGCTACAGCACTAGGGGCACTCCTAGCACAGCATGATGATGAAAACAAAGAATGAGCTGTCTACTACATTAGTCGCACTCTTGTGGGCTATGAGCTTAACTATTCACCCATGGAGAAAGCATGCCTAGCAGTGGTCTTTGCCACTCAAAAACTTAGACATTACATGCTTAGCCACACAATCAAGCTCATATCAAAGGTGGATCCTCTTAAGTATCTGTTATCAAGGACAACCCTCACAGGCCGTATGGAAAAATGGGTCATGTTACTCAGTGAATTTGACATTCAGTATATAGATCGCAAAGCAATCAAAGGGCAAGTCATTGCCGATCAGCTAGCAGAAGCACCACTGGTGGATGCCTATCCACTAATCATGGAATTCCCCGATGAACACTTATGCATGATTGAAGAGCAGCCCATGTGGAAACTATACTTTGATGGTTCCAACACATCCCATAGCTCTGGCGCAGGAATCCTATTCGTCACACCTCAAGGTGACTATATTCCAAAATCATTCAAGTTGGGATTCCCTTGTACCAATAACATTGCAGAATATGAGGCACTCATCTCAGGTCTCAGAACAGCTATCCAATGGAACATCACAGAACTACAAGTCTTTGGAGATTCACAGCTCATTATCAAGCAAGTCCTTGATGAGTATCAGACAAAGGATGACAAATTGCTACCCTACAAGCAACTGGTGGATAAACTGAAAGAGCATTTCCTACATCTACAATTCAATCAGATCCCAAGGCTTCAAAACAAAGCAGCAGATGCAATGGCAACCATCGGATCCTTATTGGAAATCCCACGTGACGCAACACAATATGAATTTCTAGTCGAGCAGCTACACTTGCTAGCTTATGAGAACACCGATGCAAACATGGTGTGTGTCTTGGTTGGTCCCCAATCCCCATGGTACCACGACATCCATGCATATCTAAAAAATGGTATCATATCTCCCCATCTCACCAATAACCAATGCCAAAACCTTATTCACAGAGCTTCCCGCTACACTCTTGTAGCCAACACCCTATATCGTCGCGGGTATCATAATGTCCTATCTAGATGTTTAGACTCAAACGAGGCCGTCCTGGCCTTACAAGAAGTTCACGCTGGAATTTGTGGTGCCCACACGAGTGGCATGGTTCTAGCAAAGCAGCTACTTAGAGTTGGATATTATTGGCCAACAATGGAACATGATGCATGTGAATTTGTCAAGAAATGTCTCCCATGTCAACAGCATGCCAATTTGATACATGCACCAGCACAGGATCTACAGCCTATTGCACCACCGTGGCCTTTTTCATGTTGGGGCCTCAACCTCCTTGGCTTGATCACCCCCCTCTCTTCGGATGGACACAAGTATATCATAACAGCCACAGAGTACTTTACCAAATGGGTTGAAGTGATTCCGCTCACCCTAACTACTGGCATCCAAATATCCAAGTTCATCCTCTACCATATCATTTGCCGCTTCGGCATACCATCTACCATTTTCACAGACCATGGCACACCTTTTGAAAACCAGCATGTGGATGATCTGTGTGCCAGGCTCCACATCCATCACTGTTTCTCTAGTCCATATTTCCCTCAAGGAAACGGCCAAGCTGAGGCAACCAACAAAACTATCTTGAAAATCCTCAAGAAGGTTGTCAATGATTCTGGTCGTGACTGGCACCTCCAAATCAATCCTGCCCTTTGGGCCTACCGCACTTCTTATCGCACTCCCACAGGCACCACCCCATACTCTCTTGTATATGGTGCTGAAGCCGTTCTACCGATCGAGGTTGAGCTCCCATCCTTGCGCGTCTCCATGAAGAACTATACAACTGATGAAGACTATCGTGTGGCCCGGCTCACACAGCTAGATCTGCTAGATGAAAAGAGACAGCAAGCTTACGATCACCTGGTGGCATACCAAAATCAACTCAAAAGGAGTTATAACAAAAAGGTCCATCCTAGACAATTCCAGGTCGGTGACATGGTCCTTAAAGAAAATCAGAAGGTCCTAGCAAATAGAGAAAAGAAAGGCAAGTTTGAGTCTACTTGGTTGGGCCCCTATGTTGTCACCGCATCCTTCGGCTCGGGAGCCTATCAGCTATCAACACCAGAAGGTGAGCCCTTGAATGATCCTATCAACATCATCCATCTGAAGAAGTTCTATGCCTGAATCTGATCTTGCATATATCAGAAAATCCAAAAATATTCAAAAAAGCAAAAAAAGCAAAAAAAGCAAAAAAAAAGAAAAAAAGAAAAAAAGAAAAAAGAAAGAGAAAATAATCATCCAAACGGTGAAAACTTGGCAATTCAAGCGCCTTGGACAAGTATGTTGGTGAAAACCTGGTAAACAGGTGCCAACATAGTAAACTGGGCTATTTATCTATTCAGTTGTCCTTTCAGCTACCGTCCTCTTCCTCCATCCATAACAGATCTCCCAGCAGTTCCATCTCCCCTATCCTCCAAGCATTCGGCTTCCATCTTCCTCCAACCCATCTGCAATCCATATCCTATTCCAAAGCTTTGTACCATATCTTGTACCATATCCCTTTCCCTTTCCTGTACAGCGCTTTCCTCCCTGTATTTATCCTTCTTGTCTCCGTCCTAGTGAGAGTCCCGCCGAGTGTGATCTTCCTATCCCCAATCCTGAGCTTCTGTACATATCCCTTGTGCATATCGTTCCTCCTTGTTGTACATAACCTTTGTCCGTCCTGCAGCAGCATTTGATCAAATATCTTGTCCCATCCCCAGCCTCAGAAAATTTGTAGTCCCACTCAGGCCTTGTGCTTCAGCAACATCAATTGATGACTTATCCTTGCTCATCCTGATTATTCCTTGAGCTTCAGCTTTTTGCCAGTGAACAACTATACTTATTCTCTCACCAACCCATGGGTCCTTGAGGATATATCGTTCCTCCTGTCTGACCTAATCTTCCATCCTGGTCCTTGAGGATATATCGTTCCTCCTGTCCGACCAATCTTCCCACCATCAATCAAACCTAATCTCTCTCCTTGGCAAATGATGTCTTTTTGGAGTTATCATTTTGATCTTGGATTTTTTTTGTCCTTTGGGTCTTGTTAATCTTTTTGGCTTCTCTTTATCCCACCAGGGTCACCACGATTCTTTATATCACGGTGTGCTGCGTGTGTGGATAATCTGGGGCAAGGTCTTTTGATCTTTCGCTTCTGCCTGTGAGTCAGTTGTGTGTTTGTGGTTCCTTCAGCATCGGATCCGCCATGTCGCCTCTGCGCTTCATGTGTGATGTTGGGGCAACCCTGTGTGTTTGTTTAGCGTCAGTCCTCGTCAGTCCTCTGTGACGTTGTTGACAGGCCTCGTGATCCCAGTATCTTTGGCAGGTCTCTAACATAGCTATATTAAATCTAGGTTGTGCACTCCCGTTTGCACTTGGAGCTATCTGGTCCCTTGCATTTATCATATAGATTAATCTTGCATCTTTACATATAGCTGCATCTTGCATCTTGCATTTCCATCTCATCTTGCATTCACCCATCTTTGCTCTTGGAAGCTTGGTAATTTATCTCCCCTGCTTCCTCAGTCGTTCCTTCTCTGTTTCCTTTCGAGAAAATTCTACAATGTTTACTCCTTGTGTTATTTTCTCGAGGGGGCACAATCCCTTATTCTTCTAAATTCTAGCCTTGGGCATCTTATTTTCTTGTCTTTGAAGCCATGCCACTTGTGGCATCGCATCAAAGAGGGGCAAAATGTAGACACCTAAAAATCCTTTAGAAAATAAAGTATTTTTATTTTCTGAAAAATCCCTGATGACATCATCATTTATTAATTAATTAATTAATTAATTAATTAATTTATTTTTATGTCATTAAATCCCTTTTTCTTAATTAAAAATATTTAATTAAAAAATCCCTCCCAAAAATGTTTAAATCTTATTTAAACATTAATCCCCTATTTATTAATTATTTTAATTAATAAATTGACCAAAAATCTCTCAAAAAAATAATTAATTTATTTTTTGACCAAAACTTGGCCAATTTTCTTAAGACCACTAACCTCTTCCAAAATCTTCTAATCCCTTCTTAATTTTGATTAAAAGGCTAATCCCATCTTTTTTAACTCTAATCTCAACTCAAAATATTTAATTAAGATTAAATATTTAATTTTCATATTTATTGAAAATATTTCAATAAATTTTCCCAAACTTAAGCTTTTGGAATGAATAAACTTTTATTCCATAAAACCTAGGAGAATTCTAGACTCTTCTAGAAACTTCTCAACCCAACCTCTTCACCCATCCTAATCCTAAAATCCCCTAATCCTAATCCTAATCCCCTTTCTAATCTTGTCACATTCCATTAGCAAAAGGTTTACCAAAACTTATGCTAACCTCCTCTTAGTCATCCTCCTTAGTCAACAAAGATGGCCACCTCTTGGCCACCTCTTGCAAATGCATTTAAGGATGCATTTAAGCCTTCCTTATCTTTCTTACATGCATTCATTATGCATTTAAGACCTTCTTATCCCTTCCTTGCCACCTCTTGGTCTTGGGCACATTTACCAAATTGTGCACATGCCCTCAAACTTTCAACTCAATCCTCCCTTGACACTTGTCAGGACACTTGTCCTTGACTCAACCCTAACCTTAGCCCTAACTCTGACTCATCATTTTTAACCAAGCCCTTCCCTTTTCCTATAAATACCCTCACTTCCTAAGGCAAATCATCTTTCAACTCTCAAATTCAATAGCAAAGTTATAATGCCATTTTCATTCTAGCATAAGCATAAACTCATCATTTTAGATCATTTTCAAGCTTAAATCACATTTAAATTAGCTTAATTGGATTAACATAGATTCATTTCTTGTTTAATCAATCTTAGTTCATCTTTTAGCTTTGCATATTTGTGTGTTCTTGAGGCCTTTGAGGCAAAATAGGTTCCTCATACCTATTTTGTGTCATTTTGGGTCTTCTTGATCCTCAAATCATCCTATTTGCATGCTCCAAGTGCTTGAGTTTGCACACCCACATCCATTTATATCCAAGCATATCAAACGGTGCATGGGCGCATCCGTTTTAAGCTTAAACTGAGGTGGCTTTGATTTTAGTTTGTTTACCATTAAATTTGATTTGATAATATGCTATGACGTTTGTTTGTCTTTGGCCTTCAAAACAGGTTTAGGTG
Source organism: Chamaecyparis obtusa (assembly GCA_027943335.1). NCBI lineage: Eukaryota > Viridiplantae > Streptophyta > Pinopsida > Cupressales > Cupressaceae > Chamaecyparis > Chamaecyparis obtusa. The sequence continues at coordinate 712,138 of BSBK01002856.1, forward strand.
CACGCTCAAATCCTAGTCTACATATATATTGATTGAAAAATGACTATAACTTTCAAACGGTATAACATTTTTGAAATCCGAAAAATGTGTCACATTCTATGCTTCGCCTACTATAAGAATTTGTTTTTTTTTGAATTTTGTAAAGTTTTGAATGAGTTAAGGTGGTCAAACATGAAAGTTTTTTTATTCTAAAAATGTTGTAGCAGAAAATTCATAATTAATTATTTTTTTGGAATAAAATTACAAAAAAATATGCATCACATCCAGACATGAGTCTACTACTTATATATTAAATCTTATAAAAAAATATTATCATTTGATCATGATTAAGGTGGTCAAACATAGACCTACTTCTTGTTTTTTTCCTGAAATTTTTGTACTGCTGTATTGAAATCTATACTTTTCACCAATTATATTAATTTTTTTTTAGAAAAGGCCTAGTAGTTTAGAAACTACATTCAATTTCCTACAGATTCTATTCTTACAACTTTTTGGTATTAGGTTGATAGCTAGTTCAAATTTTCACGTCAAGTTGACTAACCCTGATTTGCTGATTTTTCATTGCCACTTTTGGGCATAGTTTGGCCCCTCATGATCTTGCAAATACCCCCTTGTAAAACTCATTGCACATGGTTTTCATTCAAAATTCTCTATTTCTTTAATAAAGTTTTATAAGAATTTGGGACAATCACGTCTTTGCATACATGATTTTGCAAAAATAATTGGTACTCACCTTTGATTATGTTTTTATCCCTCTTTTTCATTGTGGTAGTCAATGCAATTCCTTTTACAATAGTTGAGGAACATAAAATTGATGGAGGGCTTAACAACAATTTTTTGTGGATGTGCACCCAGAGGTATCATTTTTCCAAAGGAGGCTTGAGGAAGTTGTAATTGATCATTAAGTTCAAAGTTTCTGAGAGGAATACATCTATTTTTCCCAAATAATGATCTTGGGTAGGAGTGTGAGAAAATGTATGTTATTGATTCCACTACCTCAAATTTATATTTCTTCCTTTTCAAGATACTAAGCTAATGTTTCATATAGCTATTTCTTCCTTTTCAATAAACTCAATTAATGTTTCATACATGTATTTTTTGAATACTTGGGAGGGGCACGACTATCGACAATGTCTTGGTGTTGGAGAATTAGCATTATGTAACACAAAAAGCAATCTTTGTGGGGAAAGAAAAAAATTCATGACATTTTCATAATTGATATCAAGGGTAAGAAAGACGCTCATAAGAACACTTCCACTTTTAATATCAAGTCTTAACATGAATAAACATTGAACAATAAGCATATTTACTATTACAGAATCTATAAGTGCTACCTCTAATAAAATGTTAATAATTTCTTGCTCTGTTATGTTAGCTCTCACACTCATCGATCATTAGACAAAAGTATTTTTTACTACTCTTTGTTTTAGTATTAAATCATAACCCAACAAATATTTTTGTGATTCCAGGAGAGAGGTTGCATATTAAACAAGTATGTAGATCTGATGCAGATTTGATTCAACAATAATCTAAGCAACTTGCATTATTAGAAAGATGGGATGACTGAAAATTTATGGATCTTGTTAAAAATTTTAACATGTCGGAGCCATTTGGCATTGTCTGCTACTATTCAGGTACATACCATTAACTCTTTAAGCATTTTTTCATTTTTCCTTTTGTCTTATTTTGTTCTCTTCTTTCGTGATGATGAATGATGGGATTTGATGAGAAATGTTAAAGAAATAAGTTCATACAATTAATACCAAAAGCTATGCACTATAACATTATGGATGGTGGAAATCATGTTAGTGAATGTCACTGTAACATTCATATCCACTGTGGCTATTATGAATTCTTCACGTGATAGTGAATGCAACTACACTTCAATTTGGATGAAAATCATTCACTAATATGCTCACTAGTCAAACAATCTATGCTCAATATCCATTTAATATCATATAACAATGTCTTTATCTTTTACACACCACTTTTTCCCTTTGCAATACATGATTGTTTTGTACAGTGAAAAACTATTATTTTGATACATGCTTTTTTTGTTCACATACATTGTATGTCCTCACTCGTTATGATCCTTATACTGCTATGATACTTCAGATCACTATATTCTAATGGGATACCACTGCCATTTCATGATCATCATTATATCCTATGTGCTTTTTGCATCATATTCCTTGTCTATGATTTCTTAGTATCATTGTCCTTATGTATTCTTCATTTCTTCTCCATTCATTTGCACATTGAGAATCAATGTTTCTATAAATCCCCCTTGACTGTCTTTTACATATTTATCTCTTCTTTTGACATATACATCACCGTGTTTTCATTCATTTTATCCCTCCTTCCAACATGTAACATTACCTTTAGTTTTGTATAATACTGTCTCTTCATGACAATCTATTATATCTTTTTATTATAGCAAATCTTTGTAACTGTGTTTTTTCACTTATCTTTTGTAACTCACTATAGATGCATTTGTTTAATTACATGTATATCACTTTTTGATGAAATTGATTCCACTATTTTTTAACCTTGCATTTATTTTTTGACATATTCTAGATCAATGCCTATATAGATTATAGTCATTTAATACGTCTTCAAAAAATTGATTAAATTTTCTTTTTATATAAAATTATCAAATTTAATAGAAATTATACAATCTATGCCAATTAGGAGTGCATATGAAGATTGTTGAAAATGGATTCGTGTCTTATCATTTTTCAAAGTTCCTTGCAGTATCTTGTGCAAACTATTAGTGTTTTTTGAGTTTATGAATTTTCTTTGTTTGAAGTAGTCTTCCATAACATTATAGTATGAGATTTGCATGGTGCTAAACACTCTTTTAGAAGATACAATGCATGATGGGATACTCGTAGTCTAGAATGTACAAAAAATGGAAGACATACTTTGAATAAGTTTATGGTCATTTTTTATGATAGACAATCTCCAAAATTGGGCAATGTACTAGCTCATTTCTTGTATACTATATTAGTGTTTCATGTTGATATAACACCATATCTTTCTAAAAATTTGAATGCTTTTAGAATCAAGCTAAAGCCAACTTGTTCTTATGTGCAAACCATGGAAATAGTAACTAGGTTGATAGAAAGAGAAAAGGAGCTTCTCTCTCATGATATTTCGATAGCTACTGAAAGTGGATGGGACTTTAGTTCACTATGGATGTGGTAATGCATATTATTGTTGAATACGTTGACATCTAAAATTGTTGTTAATAAAAATTTCCCAATTCATCTAATGCTTGTTTAAAATTTCTTACGATTCACTTGATGCCAAATTATTGGGTAAATGCTATTTTTTATTTCTTTGTACAAAGTCTCTTAATTATTCAACATGTTTATGTTAATTTGGGGGTTCTTCAAATGAAATTCATCAGTTTTAAACTTGATTTACCTGTATGTATATCTACTATGCACCATATTTTACATGAAGTGATTAGATCTTTATATAGTGACAAAGAAAAGTAAGAAAATATAGTTAGAAAGATTTATTCTACTCTATATTAGGAAATCTAATGTTGCAAAGAAGAAAAAGAAATTATAGTGGCATTTTTAATTGTGACTATTGACATATGTGGTGATGATCAAGCATATAGACAACCAATATGTTGTTGGACATCATGAAGAAGGTTGTGTGCACAAATTTCATGGACAAAGTATTCAAGAAAATATTGATTGTTCCTGTAACATGGATATTCAAAGGTAGATGTTGACCTGATTTCTAGTAAATATAGAATCTAGTGATATACCTTATATTTATACATTTTTATAGAGATAACTTAATGTCCTAGGTTAAGAAATAGTGTATAAATTTAGTGTGTTTTGAGACTCAAGATTTTGAAGGGTATATTTATTCCTTAAAGGGTTCTAGCTCAATTGGAAGAGCACTTGCTTTACAAGCAAGAGATTGGTGGTTCGATTCCATCGTACCCTTAACATGAATTAATCGACCATATTGCAATATATATATATATATATATTTAATAATTCAATATTTTATATCATTTATAGAGAAATAAAAGTGATATTGTCTCTAATGAGAATATTGTCTTTAGAGAGATAATAAATGAGCTTAAAGACATATCATCTCTATAGAGACAAAAATGAAAGTGTCTTTTAAGAGACAATAATACTATTGTTTTTATTGTCTTACAAAGATAATAATTTAAGACAATAATTTAAGACGCCTGGTTAAAGACAATGTTTAAGACAATAAGCAAGTTTTATTTTGTCTCAAGTTAAGACAATTTATTAAAAAATTATCTCAAAAATTGTCTTAAAAGCACCCTCTATGTAGTAGTGCTCAAATTTAAAATATATATATGATAAAAAAAGCATGATCATTATTTTTGGAATAGTAATTTTTGGTGAACTTTATGTTTATTAAATATTTTAAGAAAAAATATTATAAATATATATTTTTTGAAGAAATTTATTAAAAAAAATTAGGAGAGGAGGCAGGGGCCACCCCAGCCTCCCCCTGCCGATACGACAACCCAAAGGTTGGCGTTGGCAGTCCTAGGGACTGTCGCATGGTAGCCCTAAGGCTGTTGTACGACAAACCTTAGGTTGTTGCACGACAGACCTATGGCTATCGCATGGTAGCCTAGGCTGCCACGAGGACAACCTGGGGGTGGGGCTCGTGAGTCCCCCTTTGTTGTTTGAGATTTTTGTTTTATTTAAATTTAAATTATTTATTATTAATTTTTTTAAAAAAAGAAAAAGAAATAAATAAATATGAAAAATTATAAAATAATAATAATAAATTAAAATAATAAGATATAATAAAATAAAATATAGTTTATTTACAATAGTAAATAACAGTTATATATATATATATATATATATATATATATATATATATATATATATATATATATATATATATATATATATATATATATATATATATATATATATATATATATATATATATATATATATATATATATATAGATACATACATACATACGTACATACATACATACATACATACATACATACATATGTTTTAAGATTAAATATATGTATACTTTTAGTGTTTATGCATGGTTATTTAAGTATGGTTTTCTTTTAAACTCAATTGGGTTGATTATTTAGATGATTTATTTCTGCTAGATAATTAAGGGAACTAAAATTATGGCATGTTTATTTTTAAGTGAATTGGATAACTTTAATGGTTTTCTAAATTAGACTATAAAATTATATTGTGTTAGTAATTTTAATTTTTAAAATCAATTTATTTCGTTAATGTTATAAATTGAATTGTTAGGGTTAGAATTTAATTGTTTTAATGTAATTATAGTCTATTAGTAATTATTGAGTAAATTAATTTCATGATGAAATTTACAAATTAGTTTACTGTACTAAATTCTATAATTGGTCTATTTATTTTCCTTCTATGTTTGGGATTAGAGGGAATGAGTATGTCAACCTAGTAGGACTATTACCAAAGGCGAGATTAGGGATTTATTGTTTATATTTGATTGCCTTGCATACTTGAATAATATTTGATCAAATGTGACCTAACCTTACGGAGTTAATTTTTATGACATGGATATTGCATTATGTGTTCATGTTACTTCTTGGAACCAATTTTGGATATTATGAGATTATGTTGACATAGAGTCATGATTTGAGATTATTAAACCAAGTGTAGGTTATCTAGGTGTTAAAGGGGAAGTGGCTTACTTTGGAGGCACCAGAGCCCAAAAGTGGATACCTAGATATCCTTAGTAGGTTACTTAATCAAGTGATAATATTAAATTAAATGAGGATTACAATGAATTAATAAGATAATGATTCCTCGCCCATTCCTTGAGTGCTAGTATAGGCTAAGGATGAGATTGGGAGAAGATGCTTTCTTGTCTAGTAGTGATGGTGAGTCTAGCATAGTTGGTTTTCCTTGTCTGCATGAAAGGAATATTGATCCGCATAGAGTCATTAGGGGCCGAAGTCTAGAGTGGCTACCAGGTGACTTTAGAGTTGACTCATGTGATGATACTTCCCTGATTTCATTATAGGTTTCCTACATGTGTTGGTTGCCTCTGAGTTATTATGTGTACCTTTGACTTCTGAGTTTGTAACCTTGAGATAGGAGCTTCTAGGATCTTTTCTTAGTCTACCTGATTGTATGGTATTGTTATCTATGTGTGATTTGAAGTTATCTCCTCAACATCGTGGGAGTGGAACCATAGGTTTCCACGAGGTCTTGAGGTAGTGATTATTTTGCCATTTGAGACTCCGACATCCTTGTTCCAGTGCTAGATGATCTTGGTTGTAGTTTCTTCCTTTCCTATCTTCTTGGAGTTCTATTCTTGATCTTTTACTTCTCTATTTGTACTTTGTAATTTATTACAATTACCTACCCTATGACATGTGCAGTGGATGTTGATGAGTATGTGTGTTTTATCACTAAGATGTAATTATGATGTAATATGTAATTTATGGTTATAATTTTATTTTGTAGTTTCTATGTTGAGGAACCCTTGAGATGTGTAATCTACCTATGGAGATTACATTTATGTCTATGTTCTTTTGGACTTTATGTTTTACTTCCACTTTTTTATACTATAAAAACTAGATAAATATTAATACAGGATATATACATTGTCATATCAATAAATATGATTTTCTTGCATAATAGATTGCAATAATTAGCATTCATTGAGAAAACTAAAATGCATGAAGAAATATGATTTGAAAAATAGAATAAAAACTTAGATTACATAGTGAAATGGTTTTAAAAAATCCCATATTCATGGCAGATAATATAGATTTAAATAAAATTTATTTTGCATCTTATGTTTCCTCCATATGTAGGAGATAAGATTGAAGAAATAAAGATCTTTCGAGATAGATTTGTGGCCTCACTTGTTTCAAGCACTATATCTTGCACCATGATCTTTCTCTATGTTTCTAGTATCATAGTGCATAATTGCTTCTATCCGCAAAATAAATTATTTGGTGTCTAGAAATTTGGTGAATTTTTAGTTGCATAAACACATATGCTTCTATATTTCTTTGTATTTTGATGATTAGGTTGAATGGTGGTCTTAGTACCATTGTAGATTTCATGTTTCGACGTCATTTTAATATTTTAGAGTCCAATACTACTATAACTTGGTTTGTTTGGACTTCAATCATAGCTTTCTTAAGAAGACGTGTTGTGGCACTAAGAAATGGTTGATGTAATACTCTTTAAACAAAATGAAGTTTACTAGTAGGTGTAAGTATAGGCTTCGATTCATGTATTTTTCATTATGGGGACTTTTAAAATTCACTTATTGGACAAAAAAACCACAATGAATAATATGGTCTTTATTTTCACAGGATGACTCAAATTAAATTATGATCCTTTGGATTGCAATTGGTGATGCATATGCCTAATTTGGACTCAATCCAAATTTATACCTTTTCACCTTCAAGTTTTCACCCAACTAGTATGAATTGAATTGGCTATAGATTGAAATGAAAAAATAATTGAAATATCCTAGTTCAAAATTTTTGTGATTGCAAGAATTGACATCTATGTGAATAATACTTTACAAAAAGTGCATGTGAACTATTTGATAGAACTACAACACATTCAATGAAAATGATGGCTCAGATAAGATGTCATAATGAACAATAATCTTGTTTTTTAAAGGGATGATTCACATCAAATTTTGATCCATTGGATTGCAATTGGTGATGCATATGCCTAAGAAGGGTTTAATTTAGGGTAAAAGTACAAAGTTGAGTTACACTTTTATAAAGGAAAAAGTCAAGATTGATTCACATTTTTAAATTGAAACACTAAAAATTGGGTTATATGTAGAGAATTTTTAAATGATGTAAACTAATTAAATGTTTAATTTTTAATGTATTTTATGTTTGAAATTTTTGTTAAAAATTAAAAAATTATAGAAATATAGTTTTTAATAAAATAAAAACTAAAATTTAGTTGGTCATAAAATGTTGAAATTGGAGTTATATCTCCCGTCAACCTTTATATAACATTTTTTCTATTTTTTTTGTTCAATTTTTTTTGTGTGCATAGATAACTTGAAACTTTAGTGCATGGATATTTCCTTTCACTATATTTATAAATGTATATTTAAATATAAAATTAAAAATTTACATATACTAAAATATATCTCTTTTCATTTGGTGTCACCTTTTGTCTTAGCCCTTCATTCAAAATAGAAATAAATTATGTCCTCTTGATATAGATTCTTTCCTTTGTTGCATCATATTTTTTTCCAAAAAACTTAAATAGATTTTAATATTTTTCCATGACAAGATAATCAACTGTATAATTTTGTGTTGATGACTAATTTCAATTAAAAATAAATATAAAATATTAAAAGTAATTAAAATATCAAAAATATGCATTTTTTATAAAAGTTCACTTATAGATCTATAAAAGGGTATTTTTATTATTTTTTAAAAATATCAATAAAATGAATGGGATTTGTTGAAATATCCCTTTTCTAAAATAATTTTAGTTTTTTGGTAATTGGACCCAAAGTTGTCTAAAATATAAATTCAAACGACACTTCCAATTAGAAAAGGTGAATACATATCTAACTTAACTATAATGAATATAGCTAGACCATATGACGTATGACCAAAACTAATTTTTAGGTAGAAATACATAAATTCAGTCGTGTTGATAAGTTGGCCTAAAGTGTGACACATCTTTGTATTTTTACCCTTTAAAGTTATGTCTTTTTACTTTGGAGCCTTTCTAGCTAGCTAGGGTCAATTAAATTGGCTATAGATTCATAGAAAACCAAAAAAAAAATCCAAGATTATTGAATGACATCTTCAACGCTATAAATAAGGCACATGGAAGATGTTGAGAGGAGCTCAATAGCCATATTAAAAAAATAAAAATTTAACATGTATGCAAAGTCTAGTATTTGTTGATTTTTAATATTTTATATCATAAAATGGTTAACATTTTGTTATATTTTGCTTGGGTTCTATAGTTCACTTTAATTCATTATGGAAAATAATTATTGAAACTACATATGTCAAAGGTTGAATAAATATTTTTTGGTAGCTAGGAATAGTTTAGGTGTACATTGAAACCTAAATATGAATGTGACGCAAGGGAGGATGAGGACAGGGGCCAAAGGCACACCCTAATCTAGATCTACCCTACAGAGATAACACATAGAAGCAACAATACACAAAAGAAAGAGAGAATGTAGATCAACTTCTTTATTTCATCAAATAGAATGATACATGTCGAGCTGTAAGGCCTTCCCGATTAGGGCCAGATATTACAATTCAAGTACAACAGTCCTCCAACATGTGAGGATTCAAAAACTATCTCCAATCTTATAACTTCTATCTTCTAATCAAAAAATTCTCCCCTAAACTACAACCAACAACCACAATATATACAAGAGGCAACCGAACAAGTCAGCCTTCAGATCCACCATCAATGGAAGGAATGACTAGATCTAAGTCCACATGCTTCCCAATGATAGATACCAACATTAAATCTGTGACCATATTTAATTGCATAAGTCAGCCTCAACAAAAAACTAAAACAAACAACTTGGTAAGAAAGGATAATCGAGCGCTAGAAAAAGATAACCGAACGCTAGGGAATTAACCGACCAAATCGGTTGACGAAGGAACCAAGCAACTACCGAGCCAACTCAGTCAAATCAGGAACCGAACAATATAGGAAAAATTAAACTTGTTTTTGGTGACACAAGATTTCCAAGGACCCGAGATGCTCCTGCATCAAACACCTGGGGTTATTTGAAATGATTCTCCAAATCATGTAGAAGGTACAACCCGAGCTGAATCCAACTTAGATTATGAAATCCATGAACTATCTTCAATCGGTTTGTTCTTCCACTTTACCAGATATTCCATATATTATTTTCCTCTTATACTTCTGCCAATTCTTTGTTCCAAAATCTGCTCAACTTCTTCTATTTATTTCTTAGGATAATCATTCAGTACTGTCAGTTTTTCATTTGATTCATGGTAGTCATAAAAATAAAAAATGTTGAATATAGGTGATATGTCCATGTCATTAGGTAAATCAATCTCATAAGCATTTCCACTGTCAAATTTTCTCAAAATCTTGCAAGGAGCAAATGTCTTCATCTTCAGCTTCCCATATGTTCGAATAGGAAATCTGCCTTTCTTCAAATGAACCATTACTTCATCACTAACTACAAAAGTCTTATGTATTCTAGATCTATTAGCTCTATCTTTGTATTTATGATTACTTTTATCCAACGTATGTTTCACATCTTCATGCAATGTCTTCATGAGCTCAGCAAACTTTACTCCTTTTGCACTTCTCTTTTCTTCATTAGCAATATCCCTCAAATCTGATACACCTCTCAGTTGTATTCCATTTACAATCTCAAAAGGTGTTTTTCCAATACTCCTATTCACTGAATTATTGTATGCAAACTCTGCTTGTGCCAACATAGAATCCTAATTACTTAGTGTGTCTCCAACTAAAAATCTCAAAAGATTACCCAAGCTTCTATTCAAAAATTCTATTTTTTCATTAGTCTATGGGTGAAATGTTGAACTATAACTCAACTCTGTGCAAAAATTTCTCCAAAGAGTCTTCCAAAAGTATCCAACAAATTTATTGTCTCGGTCAGAGATGATACTCCTTGGTAATCCATGCAATCTGACAATTTCCTTAAAGAAAAGATCTACTATATGTACTTCATCTGATGTCTTTCTATAGGGTATAAAATGTGCCATCTTATAAAATCTATCCACAACAACAAATATAGAATAATTACCGGTCACTATCTTCGATAAGCCAAGAGCAAAATCCATACTGATATCAATCCAAGGTTTCTTAGGAACAGAAATCGGTGTATACAATCTAGTATTCTGACTTACTCCCTTTGCAACTTGACAAATTCCACAACTTTTCACAAATTTCTGAACATCCTTATACATTTGTGGCCAAAAGTATTTCTCCTTAAGAAAATTCAATGTCTTGTCAACACCAAAGTGTCTAGCCAAACCACTACTATGTTTTTCCTTTATCAAATTAATTTTCATTGATCCTCTTAGTATACACAACTGAATACCTTTAAACAACATACCTCCTTGAATGAAATAGTCTTCCCATTTAGTAATCGGTTGATCTTAACTAGGAGCATTGCACTTTCTCCACGGCTCAGAAAAAGAAGGATCAAATTCATATGAATCTCTCATGCCATCAAAACCAAGAACTTCAATTTTCATCTCGGTTATCAAAGATCTTCTACTCAATACATCAGCAACTCAGTTAGTGACTCCACTCTTATGTTTTATCACAAATGTATAACTTTGTAAATATTCAACCCATTTTATATGTCTTTGATTCAACTTATTCTAACTACCCAAATATTGTAAAGCTTTATGATCAGTATACAACACAAATTCACTTGGTATCGAATAATGTCTCCATTTCTTCAGGGCTTGAACAATAGCATAGAATTCTTGATCATACACAAAATATTTCCTTTTTGCATCATTCAACTTTTCACTAAAGAAAGAAACAGGTTTACCTTCTTGACTCAACAGAGATCCTATTGCACTTCCACTTGCATCACATTCATCTTGAAATACTTTATTGAAATTAGGCAATGCTAACATAGGCAATTCAATAACCTTCTGCTTCAGAGTCTCAAAACTTTTATCAGCTTCATGTGTCCACTTAAATTCTCTTTTATCTCCTCTCATAATTTCAGTCATAGCATTACAAATTGAACTGAAATTCCTAATGAACTTTAGGTAGAAACTTTCCAAACCATGAAATGATCTTATGTCACTAGCCTTCTTAGGTGTAGGCCAATTCAAAATAGCTTCAACCTTTTCAGGATCTATTTTCAAACCATTAGCTGAAATCACAAATGCCAAATACACAATCTCCTCTTGCAAGAAAGAACACTTTTTTAGATTTATCAACAAATTTTCTTCTTTCAACCTCTTCAATACTTGTTTAACATGCATCAAATGTTCTTCTCTGGTCTTACTGAATATCAAAATATCATCTAGGTATACAATAAAAAATTTACCTAAGAATTTCTTCAAAACTTCATTCATCAACCTCATAAAAGTACTTGGTGCATTAGTTAAACCAAAGGGCATAACCAACCACTCATACAAACCTTCTTTTGTCTTAAAAGTAGTCTTCCACTCATCACCTTCTTTGATTCCGATTTGATGATATCCACTTTTTAAATCAATTTTGGTAAGCTCCAGTCAAAATATCCATTATGTCATCCATTCTTGGTGTAGGAAACCTATATTTTACTGTTATCTTGTTGATTGCTTTGGAATCTATACACATTCACCATTCTCCACTCTTCTTAGGTGCCAATACAACTGTTATTGTACAAGGACTCAAAATTTCTTGGATCAAACCTTTCTGCAACAATTCTTGAATCTGTCGGTTCAATTCCTGATTCTCAGTAGGTGTCAACCGACGTGGTGCCTTATTTGGTAAACTAGCTCAAGGGATAAGATCCATGCAATGATCAATGCTTCTCTTTGGTGGAAAAATATCAGGTACATTATCAGAAATGATCTCTCTATACTTGATGAGTAACTTATCAATCACTTCAGGGATGCTATCCTCTATTTTCTTACTCGATTTGTTAGGAATCACAACAAAACATACATCATTCTTTTTCAAATCCTTAACAAAATTTCTTCCTTCCATCAAGAAAACTTTCATAGATGTACAAACACTACTAATAGGTTCTTCAATCAAAGGTAACAAGATCTGTCTTCTCCTATTAGCCCAAATAGTATATTTATGCAATCTCCCATCATATATATATGACATATTTCCAAGGTCTACCCAACAAAATATGACAACAATTCATAGGCATGATATCACATAACACCTTATCACAGTACTTTCCAATTTTCAAATTCACATAGCATTGTTCACTTACCAAGAGTGTATGCTCATCCTTGATCCATGTGAAATTTGATAGGGCTTCGGGTGTTCCAACCTTTTCAACTGCAACTTTGTAACCATTTTCTCAAATGCCAAATTATTTGAGCTTCCACTATCAATGATTACCTTCCACACTTCATCAAAAACTCTACATTTGGTCTTGAACAAACTTTTCCTTAACAGATCTTCCTTATTACTTTCACTCCAAAGTGCTCTCCTTACCATCATGTTCTTTTCCTTCTCAGGTTCATTCAGTGACTCTTCTTGCACCAAATCATTTCTACTGCTATCGACCTTCTCACTTGCATGTGTACATTCAAATGATCTATGTCCTTCTTCTCCACAATTGTAACAAGCTCCTCGGAAACCACCTCTATTATAACCACCTTGGTAATTATTGCCTCTTCCTCTAGATGAAATTTCACCTTTCCACTCGGTCTTGCCTTTATCTAGATTTGTCTTTTCTGGTTCAGATCTATTGTTTTCACCATAAGATCTACATCTTCCTCTAGGTAATCTATCACCTCTACCTCTTTGTCTTTTCTCATGCCTTTTGTTCAATTTCTCCTCAGCTTTCAAGGCAAATTGATAAGCTTCTTTAATGTTTTCCAACCTGACCAAAATGATTTCTTCTTGGATGGAAACTCTCAATCCATTCAGGTACCTAGCAATTATTTCCACATCATCTTCATCATGTCTAGATCTGATATCTAATCTATAGAATTCCTCAGTATAATCTTTTACTGAGCTATCTTTCTACCTCAAAATTTGTGTTCGCCTAACTAGGTTAATTTGATAATCACAAGGTAAAAACTTTCCTTTCAATTTATTCACCATCTTATTCCATACCTTAATTTTATGTTTTCCTTTCTTCTTTTTGTCCAATTGTAGATGTTCCCACCATAAGGATGCATGACTCTTCAACTTTGTGCTTGTAATTCTCACCTTCTTTTCCTCAGGGACATTTTCATATTCAAAGTACTTTTCCATCTTGACAATCCATCCCACTGATTCATCCAAATATAGCTTTCCACTATACTTAGGAGGGTTGAAATGTGGTGTAGACTTTAGATGTGTCAAAGCCTTCAACAATCTTTCCTCACCTTGATCCATCACCGGTGCAGGTTCTACATCACCTTGTTCTTCCTTAATTTTATCATCACTAACATCTTCAAGATGTCTTCCTCTACATTGGGCTATCTCAACAGCTTCCAATCTAGCAGCAAGTTGTCTCAACATGTCTGCCAATCCTGGATCTGCATCTCACCTCCCACAAACCATCTTGAAACCCTTTGCAATTACAGGCTAGATCGCAATCTGCTACCCCACAACAAATTAACTAGGGTTTGACAAGAATGAACCCTCAAACATACATCCATATCTCACCTTGCTCTAATACCACCCAACACAAGGGAGGATGAGGATAGGGGCCAAAGGAACACCCTAATCTAGATCTACCCTACAAAGATAACACACAAAAGCAATAATACACAAAAGAGATAGAGAATGCAGATCGACTCCTTTATTTCATTAAATAGACTGATACATGTTAGGTTGTAAGGCCTTCCTGGTTAGGGACAAATATTACAATTCAAGTACAACAGTCCTCCAACATGCAAGGATTCATAAATTGTCTCCAATCTTCTAACTTCTATCTTCTACTCAAAAAATTCTCCCCTTAACTACAACCAACAACCACAATATATACAGGAAACTCAATAAGTCAAGCTTCATATCCACCATCAATGAAAGGAATGACAAGATCTAGGTCCACATGGTTCCCAATGATAGATGCTAGCATTAAATCTGTGACCATACTTAATTGCACAAGTCGGCCTCAATAGAAAACTAAAACAAACAACTCGGTAAGCAAGGATAACAAAGTGCCAGGAAAAGATAAGAATTAATTGACCAACTTGGTTAACGAAGGAATCGAGCAACTACCAATCCAACTCGGTCAAAGCAGGAATCGAGCAACATAGGAAAACTCAAACTTGTTTTTGGTGACACAGGATTGCCAAGGACCCGAGATGCTCCTGCATCAGAATGCAATCCAATAAAATTGAGAGGGAAATGATATTTATCCATGTAACTTATATTGGGGAGAAAGTACAGAAAGGGTTTCCTTAATGTCTTGATAAATTGGCACAAGTTGCATTAATATTTGGGTTTTGATTCAAATGTATAATCCCCCCTTTCTTCTAGTGTGCACTCAACTAGCACACCAAACCTACCCAACAACTATTATTTAACATATCATTGTGGATAAAACCTATCTAACAACACAATTATTTTTGTTCTCAGTTTCTCCAATGCATTCATAATTTTGACTATTTGCTGCTAAAACAACCCAATTTACTATTTGCATGGGAATGAATAAAATAATAGTTCCTCATGATTTTCTCCAATTCTTATGATGAATCTATAATTTTTTTTTTCTTCTGAGCATTATTTCCTAAAGACAAGCAAAGAAACTTGAGCAAACTTTATAGTTTGCACAACATAAGAGACTGTATAGATCCTACTTTTAGTAGCATTGAAACCTTAGCCAAGATGAAAATACCACCAGCTATAGCTTGCAATAGTCAACCTTGTATATATAATTTCTCATTTTTGTGACACAAAAATATCACCAACATGCTATGTAACTTGCAAGAAAAAAATTGTAGTTGTATCTTTTAGTGCCCTCCTTTTTAATATTGTCATTCACTTCTAGAAAAAAAAATGTCCCACAGTCTAGCTACACCATCCATGTCTCCTAGTCCATCCAGAGTACAAAAGTGAAATTACAAAAATGATAATCTTATAGGAAGCCTAACTTTAGTTCATTGGTGGGAAGGCATTATAGGCCCCAAGAAATTTTTCTAAAAAATAACCCTCAGATAACCAACTACTAAAATATTATTGACACAATGACTTGCACAAAAGATAATTATACTAAGAAAATATATTTTTTAACAATTCATCTTAGATGAGGTGCTCAATAAAATGTACTTCTATAAGTTGATGCTCTACAGACCTTGACAAGATGGTAAGCATACGAAAAAAAGGCAAGTTCTCTAATGATGAGTGATGAATGTAAACATAATGGGGTTTCCTATTTTATTTACATTATGACCAATTTTTTACTTCAAAACTAGACAAAATAAACCATGAGAAAGTCCATCTTTCGTTACTTGACAATTTTCACTCTATTATCTATGAACCTAATTTGATGAAAAAGTTCTTATATTACACAAAAGAACATAAACATGGCACCTATTAAATAAAAGTCTTTTATGATAATTTTCAAGCTAGGAAAAATATCACATATGCATAGGTCACAAATGATGGGATTGAGATCTTTTCATGAATAAATTATATTCACTTTAGTACGCAACACCCAAGTAATACTATGAATTAGGAATTCACTAATATCTCTAAAAGGTAAAATAAATTACTCATTACCTTACAATTTAAGCACTATTTATCTAATTGCTAATAATAAATATCTAATGAACCTCACTAGTGGTGAGAAAGGACCAATTTCCCTAACAATAATCCAAGTTAAAAACACTTGGGGTTTTCCTCCTTTCTCACATGCAACTAATGAAAGACAAAGAGATGCTTCAAATGCACAACGCTTCAAAGAAAGCAAAAATGAAATCCTGAAAACCTAAAACATAATAGAGAATGGGTGACAAATCCAAATTCAAAAAATGAAAATAGAAACCTCAAAACCTTAATTGTAAAAGAGAATGTGTCAACATCGATAGGTTCTTCTTCAACATTGACTGATTTCTTTTCATTACATTTCGTGTGACGTTCCATTTTGTCATCTCTTTTGCGATCATATTTCTATGATCCATTCCTTTTATTTCCCATTGCACAAAGTATAGTAAGAAAATTTCTCTTTACTAATCCTTGATAAAAAGATCACCTTCAGACTCCAACAAAAAATTCCTTCATATTCCTTTGCAAAAATGCTACTTTTAAACTCAAAGCACATCACTTATTAAAATAAAAGTGATTTTTGGATTTGAAAAATTCTTAAAAAATTACCTTTACTATATATGCGGTCGAAGGGGTAGGTCATTCATGTGACCGCTCGCGTCAGTGCTGACTCCTAAGGGAGTTTTGCCAAGTGGGATTTGGTCGAATCCCACTCAGCCGAGTCCTAATCGGCCGAACCATTTGATGTGGCATCCCATGTGAGAGCCAGACTCCTAGTAATCTACCTAATTGCAGAAGTTTTAACTTCTGTAAAGTTTCTTTGACTATAAAAAATCAAAAATTGTAAAAAAGTAAAAATACCCTTTTGTAAAGCTCAGAATCAAAATTTGGGATATATAATTTTTATATTATTTTGATTACAAAAAGTTGATCAAATTTACTAAATACTACAAGTGGGTATATTAAGTTTCAAGAAGACATTGATTCAAAAAATTCAAAAAATTATGTACAACAATAGAGGAGAGAGTTCTCTTAAAGAATATATAATTTATTTTTTGTTTGGTGTATTTTTGATAGGGGAAAGGAGGTGGGAGATGAAAACTGTTGATTTTGGGTAAGTTAGACTTTGATTAACTTTATAATGGATTAAATATAGATCAAAAATAGTTCTTTTTTTATGCACTAGCTATACATGTCATCTAAAACATATTCTAAAATTGGTGGAAAAAACATTTTTTTACTTAAAATTTTTGGGTGGGAAGTGGACCACCTGATTTGCAGTATTTTTCAATAATAAAAAAATAGACTTTAAAAATTAAAATTAACATGTCAATTCTTGACTAATTTTTTTTAATGAAATTATTGGCATAAAATTCATCCAGTTTTACACATTTCATCAGTTTACATCATCTTCAAAATTTCAACAGAAATATCACTTTTATGCCCTTGAAGTTGAATAGTTTTGGTGATGTTAACCTTTTCCTTTATAAAACTATGAAAACTTATTGTGATTTTACCCTCTTACTTTCCTATACCCTTCATTTAGTTTCTTAAACATGAACTATATAATGGTGGTCTAATCTAAATGGGCACCAATTGTTAAGAGAGTTAATGCCCCTAATATTCCACATTAGGAACTTTATTATTCACCAGGAAGGAAATTTTCCTTTGTGTTTCTTGATCTTTTTTGGCTCCTTGCATCACCATATT
This sequence comes from Chamaecyparis obtusa, assembly GCA_027943335.1. NCBI lineage: Eukaryota > Viridiplantae > Streptophyta > Pinopsida > Cupressales > Cupressaceae > Chamaecyparis > Chamaecyparis obtusa. The sequence goes on from BSBK01002856.1 coordinate 730,252, forward strand.
TAATTCTTGTTTCTTTCTGTTGGAAAATATCCCTCTCTGGTACTTCCTATGAATATTTGTTTTCTTAACCTTTGATTGAGTCTACTTTATAGTTCTTTCTTCAAATATGTACCCTTCCTCACCATCCAAATCACTTTCTTGTTCTTCCTCTCCCTCCTATTCAATTGAGTTAATTGATTAATCTCTCTAGGGGATTTGTGTTCCCTTTATATTTTCTACTAGTTCTTCAATTGATTTTATCTCTAATCCTTCCTCCAACCACTTAGAAACCTCCTTATCCATGTCTACTACCTTATGAAAAAAAGTTGTCTCCATGTTCATTGTAGCCCTTGCTATAATATGACCCATTCCTGAACTCTTATTTTCATAATCTTATTTCTATTTTGATCTTCCTTTTGAATTTATTTTACAAAGTTTGTGGTGTCCTTCTGTTGTAAATTCTCTCCCGAGTCACCTTTTATTATTTATGTTGTTGACTCCTCTCTATCAACGTCTTACTGTGTGAGTTTTTGTTCCTTTGTTAATCCCCCCTCTTCCATTTTGTGCCTCTTTCTCTCTCGCTAAGGAGGAATCATTTCCCCCCTTCCTTTCTACCCTTGATAACTTTTGGCAATCCTCTACTTCATGTCCTCTACCCTTGCATTTGATCCATAACACTATTTAAACTTCCCTTTCAAATTTTTGTCTCCCTATCTCTGGATCATCATGCGTCTCCAATTCCTTTGGAAGGGGAGGTATGACAATACTTTCAAACACAACCTCATATAATTCCCATAATTCCTACATTCTAGATTTTTGTTAGCCATCTTGAATTTCATTATATTATCTCCTATGTCTTCTAGGGTTGTAGTTTCCTAGTAGTCTATAGGAAAGTTATACAAGTGGAACTAAGCAAGGAGCATTTCAATCTCATGTTTTAATGGGTTTCCCATTCTTTTATGTATATGCCAGTACCATCCATTAAATAATTACATTGTTATTAAAAGACTAAAATGCATTTGTCAATATTTTTGTAACTAGTGATTACTTTATTTTTGCTATCATGATTATACTTATCTCACATGAATTATACGAACTCTTATTATTCTACAATAAAATAATATTACCAAAAAACTATTATTGTAAGATAAAATATACAATGATTAGATAACTTATTTTTACTATGATTAAACAATTATATTTATCTCTGATTGTTGATATGCTATATAAATAAAAGTGCTTTAGTTATAGCCTTGACTATTGATCTAATATAAGATAACTATATTTGCTACATTGTATGTTGTGAGCATATTAAAAAAATAAAATTGATTGCCAAACACTTCCATTATTTAAAAATTCTAAATTTTTGTTTCAATTGAACCATTCGTCCCATCAGAATACAAAATGTTCATTTTGTTTCTATTATGACTTTGTCATCTAGTCATACAAAACAGTGTTAAATTATTAGTATGCACATCGCTGAATATTTCATGCCTTCTTTTAGGGATTTTATTTTGTTGGCACTTTTACATGATTTCAGTCTCTATTTGAAGCTTTACAGTTGAAGTTTCGTGAGAAACAAATTCCCTAGTCCACCCACGTCACGTGAAGATTGACTGCAACATTACGTCTTCAAGGCATCCTACTGAGAATACAGTTTATGTCAGATTGAATTGGAGCCTAAATACTCTCAGGATAAAACGAGGTCAACATATCAGGTAGTGAAACCGAGTAATGAATCGTCATAATAATAGATGGAGCAAGAGTGCGGAGAGTAGGACCTACATCAATACGGAACATTGGGGGTGCTCCACAAGTAAAATCACAATCATAGACGTAAGTGAAATCGTAATGGAGAGTGAACAGAGGACAGGGGATGAATCTGATTTGATTTTGAACAGAAAATTTCATAAACTTCTCTCCACTTTCCCAGCGATTTCCCTACGCTTTCCAGTATCTGACTTTCTTTGCTTCTCCTTCACGCCAATGTTTCCTTGAAGTGGGTCCTACTCCTATTTCTGTGACGATTTCGCTTACGTTAAGCAGGATGTCTTTGCCAGACACGGACAAAGTATAAATCTTCGTGAGACCAACACTTTCTCCAGTACCCGAGCACTTTGCTTATTGACTCACCCATTCTCAGCTACTCTTTCTTACATTCCAGAACTTCTCCTGGGAATGTCTCTAAATATTTGAGCAATTTTGAGTGAAAATGGATGCTGAAATTCTCGTGGCAAATATTTGAAATGCTTTGGCTGAGAGAGACATGAACAACGAAGCTGGCAGTAAATGATCGGAAAGCAATAGAAAAGAGTTTTCTCCAAATCTACAGGCAATAATTTGAAATTTTGATTCATTTTATGGAATAATTAAATTATTGGAAATTCCATGCATGGCACTACGGCATAGAAATTTTGATTTCTTCGGGGAGCAATCACATGTTTATGATTCCACTTTTTATTCATTTTGTGGCATAATTAAAATTAAACTGTTTTGGTAAAAGATATCTAATTTGACTTGTAAAGTTCATATGGTAGGACTTCAATTATTCATTCAAATAAAATAATTGCATAATAAAGAATCACGGAGTCAAGGACTGAGGGGAATTCACAATTTTGATTTCATTTCTTATGGTGTGAGAGCCATGAACTCAACAAGACTTGATCACTGATAGGCTCATTTAAAACCATTCAACTTCACCAGAAAATCAAGAGCCCATTAATAATTTTTATAATTTTATTTTATAAAATGTTAAAAAATTAAAATCTTAACGAATTTTCATATTAGATTTATTGTTTTGTAATACGATATTTTGTTACGTATTTTAGATTTACCATTTATGCGATTGGTGAATTGGAGCCTACTACAGTCAAGATAAGAAATATCTGCAGAAATTTGAGCATGCCATAATGCCATGCATATAATTTACAACAATTTAAGTAATCTAAAACGAATCAACATTTTGAATTAGTGCCTGTACATTTTAGGAATTTGTTTTCCAATGCTTTCCAATCATTTGCTGCGAGTTTCGTGTGTTCAGGCCTAGTATCTCAGCCGAAGCATTTTAGGTATTTGCCATGGCAGAAACCAAGAGGATTTTAGCGACCATTTTTATTCAGAATTGCTTAGATATTTGGTGAAATTCCACAGGAAAAGTTTTGGAGTGCATGCAAGCGTAGCCGAAAATGGGTCAATATCCCTATTCCTGCTCTATTTCTATGTTAAGATTGTTGGGGGTGTGAAGCCCAACGGTCTCCTGCTTTTCCCTCCAATTGGCTGTGTCTATTCAACTCTTAATTGGATATTCAAGAGTCATATTGGAAGTGTATTTATATACACTGCTGCTGTAATTGTATTGATATAGTTTTTCTCGGATTAATAAGAATTCCCCTGCTCAGTGTGGATGTAGGCAATTTTGCTGAACCACGATAAATCTTTGTGTTGTGTTTTTGTCTGTGCTTGTTTATTTGGTTTTAGATTACATTTATTTTCAACTTTCACAATTGGTATCAGAGCAAGGTTATAAATTGCTGTTGGTGTTTTTTGGTGTTTAAAATTCCGAAATCATGGAAGAGCTGAAGATACAGAAATTCTCAGGCAAGAGTTTCGGTCTATGGAAGGTATAGATGGAATCGTTATTGATTAAGCAAGATCTGACGCTTTCTTTAGAGGGGAAAACAAAGAAGCCAGCTGCGATGGATGATGAAGATTGAGATACTATGGATAAGAAAGCTAGAGCATCGATATTTCTTTCATTATTGGATAATGTTCTGTTTAATGTTACAACTTCAGCAACAGGGAAGGATGTATGGGATAAATTAGCCAGCACATATGCTATGGCTTCAGCTGCAAACAAAGTTTTTATTATGAAAAAACTTTACAAGCTCAAAATGAGGGAAGGTGCTACTATGACGAATCATCTCAATGAATTCAACACTTTAATCAGCCAAGCGGATTTGGTTGGCATGACTCAAGATGATGAGAGTAAAGCTGTCCTACTCTTATGCTCTCTACTGAATAGCTGGGATGGTGTTGTTACAGCCATAAGCACTTCAACTCCAAGCTCCAAAAAGTTGGCATTTGATGAAGTTTCAGCTACACTTCTCAATGAAGATATGAGAAGGAAGAGTAATGAACCGTCATCCGGGGAAGCTTTGAAGGTTGTAAGTACCGATAATAGAGGAAGAAGTCAAAACAGAGGTAGAAATAATCACCGTAGGAGATCAAAATCTGCACAAAGATCAAAGTCAAGAGGACGTAATGGTGATTGTTGGTTCTGTGGGAAAGCTGGTCATCAAAAGAAAGACTGCAGAAACTTCAAAAAGGCTCAAGAGAAAGTATGGGACAGCTAAGCAAATACAGCCTATGATCATGTGGATAGTGCCTTGATTTTGTCCACAAGCGATACTAATTCAAATTCATGGGTTTTGGATTCCGGTGCATCATTTCAGGCTTCCTCATACACGGACCTCTTCACAAATTATCAAGTAAGTAACTTTGGCAAAGTTTACTTAGGAGATAATAAGGCTTGTGAGATTATTGGGAAAGGGGATATTTTATTGTGTTTGAAAGGAGGTGTTAAATGGATACTTAAAGATGTTCATCATGTTCCTCAATTGAAAAGAAATCTAATTTCAGTGAGTCAGCTCTACTCTCAAGGTTTTCTTACCTCTCTAACATATGCATGGAAAGTCACAAAAGGTTCCATGGTTATTGCAAAAGGGGATAAGGTTGGTAGTCTCTACATAGTAGAAACTATTGGTGAAGTGGGAGCTGCCATGACAGTTGAGGACAGCAACTCGGAGCTTTGGCATCAAAGGCTCAGTCACATGAGCAAGAGGAGCCTTGACATTATGCACAAGTGGGAACAACAACCGGGTCTCAAATCACTTGATCTACCTTTCTGCAGTCATTGTTTTTATGGCAAACAAATGCGAGTGAGTTTTCTGAAAATGGAACATGAGAAGAAGGATACACCATTAGCTCTTGTATCATCCGATGTTTTTGGACTAACTGAGGTAAGCTCTATTGGTGGAGCTAATTATTTTGTTACTTTTCTTGATGATTGTACAAGGAAAGTATGGATTTATATGTTGTCTAAGAAATCAGAAGTATTTTCTAAATTCAAAATTTTCAAAGCTCTTGTTGAAAATTAGAGTGGACACAAGATTAAGTGTTTAAAAAAAGATAATGGAGGAGAATTTTGCTTTTTAGAATTTGATAATTTTTGTGCGGATAATGGTATACGTAGGATTAAAGTTGTTCCTTTTACTCCTCAGGAGAATGGAGCAGCTGAGAGGCTAAATAGAACAATATTGGAGAAAGCTCGATGTATGCTTTCTAATGCTGGATTAGGCAAAGAATTTTGGGCTGAAGCTTGTAACACGACAGTTTATCTAATCAACTAGAGTCCTTCATCACAATTGGATTTTGGTATTCCAGAAGAAGAATGGTTGGGAAAAAGAATTTCATAATCTCACATTCAGGTTTTTGGGTGTGAAGTTTTTGTTCATATCCCAAAGGAAAAGAGAACTAAGCTGGATTTCAAATCTCAGACTGGTATTTGTTAGAAAGTAAAGATCCCCAAGATAATTGAGAGGGGGGGGGGGGGGGTGAATCAATTATCAGATAATTTATCCATTCAATAGCTTTAAACAATATAATCAATGTACTGATCAACCATAGAAAGATAATCATACACAATTGCACAATAACACAAGATATGTTAACTAAGGAACCTCTTGAAAAGAGTAAACCCCAGTGGGAATGATGCCCACAAAATGATGCACTAATATGAAAGTTCCTTGTTAGAGGATGGACCTTGTTAGGAGTCTTATGAAATACATTCAGTACATATAAATCCCTGTTAGGAGATTTTGAATCTTTGTTAAAAGATTCTAACCCGGTTAAGAGTTTATGGAAGACAGAAAGACCCACTACCCAAACAGCTTCAAGGCAAGATCTCTGAACCCACTGTCCAAAAGATCTTAGAATTATTCAACAGAATAATATGAAATATATATTACCTCCTTCACACTGTGCCAAAACTGCACTCTCTGCTACACAAGGTCACAATTCCAGATCTCTGTACTCAAAAGTCTTCCTTCATCACTGAATTAGCTCTTTTCTTCACTTCATGCATTTATTCGCATCTCACTCTTCATAGTACCCATTACAATAAGGAAAACATTCCTTCTTATATACCAAACTCAAATAATTACAAATGAGTTGGTCCTCAATTACAAAATAATAAATTCTACACGCTACACACAGAATTCACATAAAATTGTCAGCTTCCAGTTACTGTAACTTTCTCCAAACATATCCTTGAAGTTTGTGCTATGAACCACATCATCATTAATGAGTCTCCAACATCCCTTTAATTGTGCAAAATTAGATTCCATCCTGGCTAAGAGATATCCTCCGATTTTCAAACATCGCTACACGGAAACACTGTCTAAACATTGCTTTCACCAAAATGCTCATAACTCTTACAAATGAATGAATTTATTTTTGCGCTGTTAACCATAGGTTAATAACACACCAAAGAACATACCATCAATTGTGCAAAAGCCAATATGCAATACAACATGTGCGCAAAACAAAATTGTACCTACTTTCTTGCTAATATCCAGAATATCACTGTGTTGACATCAATGACAATCCAAGTCATGAATGCAACAACAATTGCTACAGAATGACTACCAAAACACTTTGCATTCATTCCTAACAATCTCCCCCATTGGCATTGATGGCAACATAGATGAAAAATATCCAATGTTCCAAAAATCCAATACTGCAACATCATTGCAAAATATCAAATCAAATCTTGCTTCGTTTTCCTATTCAGCTCTCTCATACAATCTACAATATTTTTCATGTATATCTCTCCCCCATTGACATCAATGACATAAATTCTATCACTAAGTCAACAACAACTTAATTTCAAAAGACACTTTTCAGAAAAATATAATAACAAGAGTCCTCATGACTTAGCTCATTAACTCCCCCATAGAGGAAGTTCCAACATCCAATCCAGAAGAAAGATAGGGCTCATATACCATTGGATGGATGCAATCATCTGCATCAATTCTCAAAAATAGGCTGGGGCATAACCTTAAGCATACCTCTCAGATACACAAATGTATCCTTAGGTAAAGACTTTGTAAATATATCTGCTATCTGCTCCTTTGTACTTATGTACTCCAATCTTACTTTTTTTTCTGCAACTTTCTCTCTTACAACATGATACTTAATCTCAATATGTTTAGTCTTAGAATGTAAAACAATATTTTTTGACATACTCACTGTACTGGTGTTGTCACAATGTATAACAATAGGCTCATCAAACTTTATTCCAATATCTTTCAACATCTGCTTCATCCAAATAATCTGATTACAATTATTTGTTGCTACAACATATTTTGCTTCTGCTGTGCTTTGTGAAGTACAATTCCACTTCTTACTTAGCCAAGAGACCAATTTACCTCCAAGAAAAAAGGCTCCACCATTGGTGCTTTTCTTGTCATCAACGATGCCTCCCCAATCTGCATCAGTATAGGCACATAAAGTAAAATCATCAGAATTCTCATACCATAATCCATAATCTATTGTTCCTTTCAGATATCTCAGTATCATCTTTACTACTGCATAATGTGATTCTCTAGGTTCTGCTTGAAATCTTGCTACAATCCCCACTGAATGTGCTATATCAGGTCTTGTATGTGTCAAGTACTGCAATCCTCTAATCATAGATCTGTACTTTTTCTGCTCAACTGCTGGTGTCTCATCTTTGCTAGATAACTTATGTCTGATTACCATAGGTGTTCCAATAGGTTTAGAATCTTCCATTCCAAATCTTTTCAATAATTCATTTAAATACTTAGTCTGACTTACAAATATACCTTCCTTGCTTTGTGTTATCTGTAATCCCAAAAAATATTTCATTTCTCCAACCATGCTCATCTCAAATTTAGTCTTCATTTCATCTGCAAATTTGTCACTAGCTTCATCTTCTCCTCCAAAGATAATATCATCAACAAATATAACTATAACCAACAAACCATTCTCAATTTTTTTTGTGTATAAGTTACTATCTACTGTTCCTTTTATAAATCCCAATTTCAATAAATACTTATCCAATCTTGCATACCAGGTTCTAGGTGCTTGTTTTAATCCATATAAAGCTTTTTTTAACTTACATACCATATCTCCTTCTTGTGTCAAAGGAAAACCTTCAGGCTGCTCAATGTAGACTTCTTCTTCCAATTAACCATTCAAAAATGCTGACTTCACATCCATCTGATACACTTTGAATTTCTTGTAAGTTGCATATGCTAGAAACATTCTCACTGCTTCAAGTCTGGCCACAGGTGCAAAAGTTTCTTCATAGTCAATTCCTTCTTGTTGTGAATATCCTTTACATACCAATCTTGCTTTGTTTCTTATCACTTCTCCTTGTTCATTCATATTGTTTCGGAATACCCACTTTGTTCCAATCACATTCTTGTCTTCAGGTCTAGGGGCCAATTTCCATGTCTTATTTTTTTCAATCTGCTCTAGTTCTTCTTTCATAGCATTGATCCAATATTCATCTTCACAAGCTTCATTAGTAGTCTTAGGTTCAATTTGAGAAATCAAACATAAATGTACCTTATTTCGAGTCAAAACTCCTCTATCTAAACTTCCAATAACTTGCTCAACAGGGTGATGTCTTGAAGTATACCTGTTAGGTGTCATAGTTACTGATCTTGTTCCAACTGTAGATTCTTCTCTGTTTTCTTCTCTGTTTTCTTCTTTGTTTTCTTCTTTGTTTTCTTCTCTGTCTTCTTCAGTATGACTTTCATTCAGCAAATCACTATTAGTTTCAAAAAATAATTCTGCATTTTCAATGTTAGGCTGAGGTTGTGCTTCTCCATTAGATTCATAATCAAGCATTCTTTCCTGAATTTTAAACTTCTCATCAACTTTGACATTTGTACTTTCAACAATAGTCTTAGTTCTTTTGTTATAACATCTATATGCTTTGCTTTTTAAAGAATATTCAAGAAATATTCCTTCATCACTTCTAGGATCAAACTTTCCTATATCATCATCTCTCTTTATATAACATTTACTTCCAAAAATTCTAAAATACTTAACTGAGGGTGTAGTCCAAACCATAATTCATAAGGTGTCTTGTTTGTATCTGCTCTGATTTGTACTCTGTTCATAGTGTATACTGATGTGTTCACTACTTCTCTCCAAAAAGTCTTAGCCAAATCATTTTCAAACAACATAGCTCTTGCTGCTTTAGTTATTGACTTGTTCCTTCTTTCTGCAATACCATTTTGTTCTGGTGTTCTAGGGGTTGAAAGTTGTCTCTTAATACCATTCATTTCACAAAAGGTGTTAAAATCTCTAGATGTAAATTCACCACCTCTATCAGATCTTAGAAACTTAATCTTTATTCCAGATTCATTCTCAATTTTGCTTTTCATAATTTTAAATTTATCAAATGCTTAAGATTTTTCTTTCAAAAATGCAATCCACATCATTCTTGTAAAATCATCAACAAGAATCATAAAATACCTTTCACCATAGAATCCTCTAGTCCTAGTAGGACCACTCAAGTTTGTATGAAAAATCTCCAACTTCTCTACCGATGTGAACTTTTTATTGGGAAATGAACTCCTTTTTTGCTTTGCCATCATACATTCTTTGCAAATCATGTTAGTAGGTTTCATAATTCTAGGTAAATCTCTTACCGCAAGTGTAGTGCTCATCTTGACAATATTATCAAAGTTTATATGACAAAACTTTTTATGCCATAACCAACTGTCATCAATCCTAGCTATCAAACATGTCATCTCAGTAGGATTCAACTGAAATACATTACCTCTGGTTCTGGATCCTTTTCCAATAAGATTTCCATCTTTATCTTTTATCACACAAGTTTTCTTAGAAAACCAAACTTGATAACCTTTATCAGCCAATTGTCCAACGCTTAGTAGATTATGTCTTAGTCCATCAACAAAGTAAACATCATCAGTGTTAGTCTTTCCATCAAGAGTAATAGATCCTATACCCTTAATCAAACAAGGTGCATTGTTACCAACCCTAACAATTCCTCCATCATAATTATCTAACTTAACAAAATTTCTTTTATCTCCAGTCATATGATGTGAACAACCACTGTCTATAATCTAATCAGATTTTTCTTCAACTTGTGAAACTAATACTTTTTCTTCCCTTTTATCAGATTCAGAACTTTCTTCTTTAATTGCTACAAATCCTATTTCCTCAAAGTTATCATTATCACTGTCACTTAAATGTTTTTCAATTCCTACTTCAAAATCTTCATCATTTGCATAATAACATTCTTTAGATCTCCTAGGTTTAAAGTTGCTTCTATACTTCTTAACTCTTTTAGGACATTTAGATGCAAAATGACCATATTCTTGACAAGTCCAACATTTAAAGATTTTCTTACCATCTCGTTCTCTTTTTACAAGTAATGCAATACCTTCTTCAATCTTCTTATCTTCCTCAGATCTGCTACTGGTGGCATAATCTCCATTCACACTAGTACTTCTTGTAGGTCTAATGCTAAGAGCACTGAATGCTGTTTCCATTCTAGGTGGCTCTCCTGATAATCTCAAGTTCATCTCTGCTGTTTCTAATCTTCCAAGAAGAGTCTCTCTTGAAAAGTTCGATGTACAAGGTATCACTTGTTCAATCATCTGCGTTGTCTACTTGAATACTAGTGTCAAAGTTCTCAGAATTTTCCATATCACTTCATTCTTTGTCTTATCACCTCCACAAGACTTTATTCTTGTCACAATCTCAGACATCCTACCAATATAGCTTCTAATAGATTCATCTTCCATCATTCTGATATCTTCAAATGCACAAATCCAATTATGTAATCTAGCCTTCTTTGCATGTTCATCACCTTCAAAAGTAGAATGTAAAGCTTTCCAAATTGCATGAGATGTTTTCAAACATCTTACCTGACTATATTCATTCTCCGGTAGTGCTGATAAAAGTGCTTCTCTTGCAAGTATGTTACACATGAATAGATCTAGTTCATGTTTAGTTCCTGCCTCTAGATTGGCTTCCTCAATGATAGTCTTCTCATTCTTTGTAATCAACCAATAACTTGGTCCTAAACACAATAGATGTGTCTTCATCTTTTCTTTCCAGCTGTCAAAATTTACTCCATCAAACTTAGGGCTTTCTTTTCTAAAATTCACCATGGATCTCCTTAAGTTGTTAAACTTTTCTTTCAAGGACCTACTGCTCTGATACCAATTGTTAGAAAGTAAAGATCCCCAAGATAACTGAGAGGGGGGGGTGAATCAGTTATCAGATAATTTATCCATTCAACAGCTTTAAACAATATAATCAATGTACTGATCAACCATAGAAAGATAATCATACACAATTGCACAATAACACAAGATATGTTAACTAGGGAACCTCTTGAAAAGAGTAAACCCCGGTGGGAATGATGCCCACAAAATGATGCACTAATATGAAAGTTCCTTGTTAGAGGATGGACCCTGTTAGGAGTCTTATGAAATACATTCAGTATATATAAATTCCTGTTAGGAGATTTTGAATCCCTGTTAAAAGATTTTAACCCAGTTAAGAGTTTATGGAAGACAGAAGGACCCACTGCCCAAACAACTTCAAGACAAGATCTCTGAACCCACTATCCAAAAGATCTTAGAATTATTCAACAGAATAATATGAAATATATATTACCTCCTTCACACTGTGCCAAAACTGCACTCTCTGCTACACAAGATCACAATTCCAGATCTCTGTACTCACAAGTCTTCCTTCATCACTGAATTAGCTCTTTTCTTTACTTCATGCATATATTCGCATCTCACTCTTCATAGTACCCATTACAATAAGGAAAAAATTCTTTCTTATATACCAAACTCAAATAATTACAAATGAGTCAGTCCTCAATTACAAAATAATAAATTCTACACGCTACACACAGAATTCACATAAAACTGTCGGCTTCCAGTTACTGTAACTTTCTCCAAACATATCCTCAAAGTTTGCATTGTGAACCACATCATCATTAATGAGTCTCCAACATCCCTTTAACTACGCAAAATCAGATTCCATTCGAGCGAAGAGATATCCTCCGATTTTCAAACATCGCTACACAGAAACACTGTCTAAACACTGCTTTCACCAAAATGCTCATAACTCTTACAAATGAATAAATTTATTTTTGTGCTGTTAACCATAGGTTAATAACACACCAAAGAACATACCATCAATTGCGCAAAAGCTAATCTACAATACAACATGTGCGTAAAACAAAACTGTACCTTCTTTCCTGCTAATATCTAGAATATCACTGTGTTGACATCAATGACAATCCAAGTCATGAATGCAACAAAAACTACTACAGAATGACTACCAAAACACTTTGCATTCATTCCTAACAATTTCATGGGTTATGGAGAAGATCAATATGATTTTCAAATTTGGGATCGAGTGGGAAAGAAAATTATCAGAAGCAAGGATATTGTTTTCAATGAGAAAACATTTCTAGCTCTACACCTCCAACCAAGTCAGTCCAAAGAAGAAGAGGAAGAGTCTTCAGTTGTATTCAGACATAAAATTCCTCAGAGAATTGGGCAATCTATACACTCATAGCCTACAGCTTCACCTACATCTGTTCTATTTCCTATTCCTACCTCATCCTCCTCTACTTCTGAGGATGACCAAAACATTACTCAATCCCCTGTTCACAACAGAGAGGAAACATCTCAGGGCAGGGTCAATCAAAGTCATGGCAATGATAGTTTCGGTAGGATTGAAGACAATTGAAGCCATGACAGGGGTGAAACCTATTTATCTCATGGCACACATCATTAGGACTATACACCTGATATCAGCTATTCCCACGATGGGCAATTTCCCCACGATTTCAACAGAGAGTTTGGAATTCACGGTGGGAGTCATAATCCACATGAAAATAGAGAAGTATATGACATTGCATCCAATCGACAAATTCCTTACAGTGGGCACGGTGTTAATGGAACATCGGTTGAAGTTCTGAAATAGGGGGCGTTTGGAGCTGCATTAGATAACAGTTACGACAGAGGTAATTATTTTGAGAACAGTCACTGTTTTCATATAAAAAAAACTCACGGTATTATGCACTCTCCACATAACTGAGAGGATGTAAACACTCATCACCGCAGGGATATAATTCAATGCGGGAAGGATACAAGACATCGCATAGCAGTTAATCCACTTGATTTTGGCAATTTCACACATAGTGAAAGACAAGCCAACATCCACGGTGGAAACGATAAGGTTAACAGTCGAGTAGCATTCAAATTTGCACATGGGAGCAGTGTTAACAGTTTTAATGAAGAAACTCACAATCTTGGAAGAGATACCAGTTTTGACAGGGATTACTACTAACATTTTTTGGATTGTAGAAAAAATACTTTCGGTCATAACTGTCAATACGATGGGAGTCTTATCATTGGTAGTGACCGCAGAGACAACACTCTCGGTAACACAGGAGACAGGGAGGTCATTAACGAAAGTCCATTTACACACGGTTTCGGTGAAGAAACTCACAACTTTCGCAGAGACACTCATGGTTTTGATAAAGAAACCAGTCATACAAGTTTAAAGAAATACAAGTTCATTATTTAAAAACCCCAATTTTTGCTTCAATTTAACTATTCATCTCACAACAGCATAAAAATGCAAATTTTCCAAATGATAAGAGTGTACATAACATGATTAAAACATATAAATTTCATTTCTAAAGTAGGATATTTCATAGCTGCTTTAAACCATTTCATTTCCTTGGCACTTGTACATAAAACTTCTCTCTTATAGGAAGTCCCATGGTTGAAGTTTCATGAGAAACAAATTTAACTAAGATTGACTTCAAGACACCAACATCCTACTAAGAGTACATTTTTTCTTACATTTCAGAGAAGAACTATCTATGGGGAATCCAAGCATGCCATAATGCCTTAATTAGCCCGAAACCACTGAAATTTTCACTTTTCCTTGCACATTTTGAGGAAACTAGTATTTTTTGTTCTCTCCTAATCTGCTTGAAAGGTACTCTGTTTATCTCCGTCTCATCAAAAGCCTTCCAAAGCTTTTCACATATTTGCAATGGCTGAAACTCAGAGGACATTCGATTTTTGCTGTATATGGGGGGAATTTCCATGGAGAAGTTGTGGAATGTAGAAAATGAGTCAATAAGCGAATGCCTCGGTTATTGGGGTAAGTTTACTTCTCCATGACTGGTTATGCTTGTTGCGGTTGAACTTTATCCTTGTCGCTGTTATCCATTTTGACTCCACTACCAAAATTGAAATTTCATTAAAATGATAAGAATCTGACTTGTGAAATTGGCATCCATCCATTTCTTGCTGTACCACATTTATCACTTTAGAACCTCCATGTCTTTTTCTACTTTTGTGGTTGTTGTTCTTTGATTGCAAGGTAGCAACTACTTTGACGACCATGGTAGCCATCTCTAAAGGCAGTAATGGGTATTTGAGCTGAGTCAATGGAAGGAGGAAATAGAGGCGATCGAGTTGCAATTTGTAGTGAGCAGGAAGAGGGGATAGATACTGATTAAAATTGATGGATTCAGAAAGGCAGATGAAGAAGCCTTGGGTTGAAACTTGGGCTACTTTCACTGGGTGGTCATATTCTCAGAGAGCACCATCGTCCAATATTATCTTTGCAGTCGGACGAGTTTTGGCGGAAGATGAAGAAGATAGACCACTACCCATATCCTTTGGATTTCTGAAACGTAATGAAAGAGTGAAGTCCAGTGTCCATTCAATCTGTTCGTTTGCATTTATACATAGAAATAAAACAAGGTCAACAACTAGGTAGTGAAATAGAGTATGGAAACGTAAGCGAAACCGTCATAATGATAGACGTGTAGAGAGTAGAGTAGGACCCACGTCAATATAGAACATTGGCATGCTCGACAAGCAAACAAAGGGCAATCATCAACATAATCAAAATCATAATGGAGAGTGAAGAGGGGAAAGGGGGAGGAATCAGATTTGGTTTTCATAAACTTCCCCAATAAAGAAACGCGGAGGGGGCAGATGAATGTTTTGCAAGTCAAAAGTAAATAAAGATACCAGTCAAAGCACATTTTCTCTCTCGCTATCAGACTTCCATTGGCTGACTTTGTTTGCTTCTCAACTATAAAATTGATTTGAAGAATCGGAAAACAGGGCATTTGAAAGTAAAAGAGCGTTCTATTGCTCGATATATAAATAGAATTATATGATTCCATGTGGAAGGGTCTTTGAATGACCAAGCTGGCTATAGTTTGAATATTAATATTTTAAGAAAATCTGTCTCGTCATTTAACTAATTGAGTTTCAAATAAAAAATTATTCTTTAAGCTTGTTTCAATTGATAAAGATTCTATAAGATTCTATATGTTCCTTGATAAATTTCCTTCATCTCAATACCTATTCCTAGGTATGCCTAACTATAAAACCATATGTAAAGACTGAGGTTTCGATACAAAAAGCCACATCAGTAAACCCCGTAATTTTAGGGAGTTGGTCAAAAAGTTAATAGTTGAATGCATAGGTTGACAAAATACTAGTCCATTCCCTACAATATAGCAATGAAAGAAATACAATTAAGACCAGAATTGTCGACATGCTAAAGCATACCTTTGTCCAAAGATACAAGGAAAGTCGACCATCTGTCGAGTGTCCTAAAGAAACCATGATAAGAGATATTGTATCATCTTCAAACAAGTACAAGCTGTCATGTCTGGGTAACAACCTAAGAGATTTTCATCACCAATTGTCAAAGCACATCAATAAAATATAAGGATTAGATCAAAATATGTACTTCCATATTAATATCAAAATTGAACAACAAATTTTACTGAATACCACAATGTCGAATACAGAATTGCGTAACATTGAAAAAGAAAGTCCTTCTTGTAAGAAACTTTAGTAACCTGTTCACAAATGTTAGCAAGGGCGAGAATATTGTAGGAGTGCATTTCTACCCTACCACGAAGCATTAACGCTTCCTTGGAATCCTTCCTGACATGAAGGATACCCAACCCAGGTAGAAGAAATCTAACAAAGTAAAACTAAGGAGTAATGAAATTTCATGATATGATAAGCTCATAAACCAATACAACATAAATCATGGTCACATAGAAGTCACATGTCATAATTATGCCAACAAATTCAATAGCCCTTACCTGGCTATCAAGACATTCTTTTTTATTCTTTCTCAATCATTTTATATAGAAAATAAAATAAACGTTATTACAAAACATTCTCAACAAGAAAGAAAATACAAGAATAAATCTACACATCTAATATTCATGTAAGTGACTATCTTAATTACTTAGTGCATCATTCAGGAAAACTAAAATCTATACTTGGAATTGCATCTTTTAAGAAAAATAATTGCACTACCTTGCAAGCATATCTGATCACAATGTTGAACCAGTAATCCATTCACAAGAATATCATAGAAAACATAAGTGCATCCAAAGTATGTAACATTCAAGGTATAGGTATGTATTTATTACTTGATCGTATAATTATACATTTTCAGTTTCTCTTAACAAATTATAAATCCATTCACAAACTATTCACATATTACAAGTACAAATAGTGTTGTCTCATACTGTTCTAATACTAGCAAACAATTGTTAAGAAATATCAGAATGACAGAAATAAAAGTAGAATGTTCTTATAGTCCAAAATGGAACCAATCTCTCTCTAAGATAACATAGTAACTAATTTTTAAAGGTATTGCACCAATTCACTAATATAACATCCAAGGTAAGAGAACCCAAATATGAAAATCATCGATTAAAGAAAAGAGTACTACTGGCTCATAATATTTGAAAGATTTGATGTATTTCCTCTACAATAAATAAGATTCCTTTTAACAAAGCCCTAATAGCAAGGGATTCAAAAGAATAGAAGACTTCCAGAACTACGCATATCAGATAATTTAACAAAAAGTAAACCAGCAACTCTTTATCCATCACATAGCCTAATTTTAGTTCAGACATCTCTGAAAGGTACTATTTTCCACTACAAATCTTACTCAAACTGATATTTTATAGTTCAATGATTCAGTTCCAAGGAATGCTATGGGTTTAGGTTAAACACAAAATGGCCATAAGGATGAGGCATTGTAACTCTTCAATGAAATGCCTCAATAAAAGTGAAATCTTGGATGTCGATGATATCTAGATTTACTAATCATGGTTGCAGCGAGAAGGCTCTAAAGATGTTTTAACTAATAAATATGCTTATATTTATGTACACGTCATTAAATCCCAAATCAAATAATTATGGAAGAGAATTTATTGGCAATCACCTGTATTTTGAATTGGTTTGTTGCTAAATTGGAGTTTAGAAAGAATCCAGTACAGTTTATGCTTTCACAATATTTCATCTACTTTATGGCGGCATTTTTTTTAGATTGTTCTGCAAGAAAGTATAACAGAAGAGCTACAATAGTTGAGGTCTGGTTTTATTTTACAGAACATATATGTAAGTGCTCTTGCTCTTTGTAGTGCCACTCACTGTCTTGAAATGAAGGAATTGGTGAAACAACTCTAGATTACCCTAAAATAAATTTAAAAACTTGGAAGCCTCTGGGTTTCCATAGAGATTGCAACGTTACCTATATAGCCAAAAACAACTCAAATCCTTAACTGCAAGTGATCAACAAATGTTCTATCTCCATTTCTAAGAATTCTAGTGTGGTTGCTTATTCCAAAATGTCGAGCTTGTTAAATCTCAAAATATAAGCTTTATAGAGTAAAACATAAGAAATAAAATTCATTCTGTGTGGCTTCCTACTATGCTGATGTTAAGTTTGTTTATATTTTCACAAACTCTATTGGGGGAAACAAGCCGATTTCGACAACCTTTCTCAGCATCTTTCCTGACTGTAATCAAATGGGAGCCTTAGAAATAACATGGACATCTATCAAAATAGAATAAACGTTCATTTATATTTTTTTTTAGGGAAAAATGCTGGTGGATGTGCTTGCAAAAATTGGAAGCACAAACATGGCAAGTAAACTATTTGACAATATGCTTCAAAGAGATTGAATGCTAAGTACCATACACCAAGTGGAAGTCAAAGACTAGCATGGAAGCCACCATTTGAAAGTTACGCAGAAACCCAAGGATGCGTGGATACTGTCTTTTCTCTAGAATGCAATGCAAACATGCAAGGATGCGGACTTTAAAAATTGATAATGCAGAGATATCAAGGGACGGTTATGTTCAAGTTTGTCATGAATTTCAATCAAAACAATGATAGCAAAGCCAATCTATTATTACTAAATGACATAATACAAAACATGTGATATTGAGAACACAGTCGGTTGAAGGATTAAGCCATGCATACAGACAACAAATACAAATATATATGGTAACCATCAACATAGCACACTCAAGACATCAACAACACCAAAGAGAGATGTACAAGTTGCATGCTATAATTTTATTACTATTCATGCCCAACCATAACTTATAGCGACTCTTACCTCCGCTGCAAATAGAAGTACAATGGTAATGTAAAATTCTTTTTGGGAAGCTAGAATCCGCTAAGCCCTTCAAACTCCCACCTTCCAGGAGTGCACAAATAGATTGCGGTTTAACAGTACAACTTATTCCTTTTGAGAAATTTCCTTAAGGAGATATGTATTGACAAAACTACCCCATGCATCCAAAATTACTCTCAATATATTCCCTAATCGTATCTTTCAATCGACCATTTTGCATTTTTTCCCTTTTCTCTTTTTTTTTGTTTTTCCGCTATCTATTGAAAAAAACATCCATGCCACAGAGGCCATCCCACCAATGATGGGTTTTTACTTTTTCAATTCTAAATGCAAGCGGTTGTTAAATTAAGTTCTTCTAGCACCTTGCATGCCACTTCAAAGATAACAATCAGTCCATTAATTGATTTGTCTCCCATAACTATTTCTACTTGAGTGAATAATTTCCCATTTCCAACTCATCCCCTTAATTTTAGGATATGACTGTTATGATTTTTAAAAGACACGGGTTGTGACATCCTACCCCCCTTAAGAATGCATCATCTCGATGCATAATTCAAAATTTGCAATCATATTCAAATATAATTCAAGAATTTCACAATTCACATGATAATAGACCATCTCCCATTATTCAAATATTAAAGGTAATGCATGTATATACTTTTATATTCTTGCAGAAAATCAACAAGATTTAATTTCATTTGCTTACATAAAGTCAAATTTTCATCACTTATGCATTGTGGTAAGTACATGCACCAAAAATAAACACATTTGGAGAAAAACAAACATACTTATATCATTTCAAGAACATTTTCTATGTGAGTGTGTGAATTCCATTACTATCCATCAGTTTTACAAGGTTAGATTTACCTCTCTCCGACAATATTCCCCCTCTATTATAATGTGTCATTCCATCTATGATACATAGGAACAACATCAAAGCATTAGTTCATGTCGCTATCATAATCAAAATTGAAAATCCAACATTCTCATACTCAATGCTTTCAGAAATAACTTACATGATACTCTCAAGTAGCAACAAAATACCCACATACCTATGCTTACTATACCTTACCATGGTATCAAAATAAATTGAGCACATTTCTAGTTTCCTTGGATCTACATTCTTGGAATATTCTTATTTATATAATCACAATATTTTTAGCCCAATCATAGTGTCAATACTTCATAAAATAAAAATTACAATATTCTATATTCAAGAGAGAAGAGTCATTTGAAAATTGCAAAATTTAAACTAAATATTCCTTAAATCAAAAATTGATCTGAAGTAAATAAATCATTCGTATGTACCATCTAATATGAGGTACTTACTAGGTGAGAAAGTCATCCGTCCATTTCGCAAATCACCTGAAAAAGGTTAGTGGATCTATTTTTCCACTTATGTGACCTAGGCCCTCATGCCCATCTTGTCACAATAATATTTCAAAGAAATTTTAACTCATTTCATCATAGCATTTATATTTCATCTCTAAAATAATATAATTCCTACAAGTCTTACATCTTATTATGAATAAGCATTCACATTTTCATTGATGTAATGCAAGTGTGCTTCATCTAAGTACAAGCATCCAAATAAATCATGATAATTCATCACCATATAAAAGTAGAAAATCTTGAAACAAGACATTTAATTGTAATTGGACATCTTTCCTTCTATAAGTCCATGTCTCCTATGCCATTGGATAGTGAGTTGTCCATATGAAAATCTTGAGACAGGAATGTGGCTCGGATGCTTGTCCGTTCTATCCACAAAGCCTTACACTTCCTTGGGATTCTATCACCCTTCAGAATTCCCAACCTTGCAATGCCCAAAAGGAATAAAAAGCAAGGGGGGTATCTGGTGCAACCATGAAACTTTCTATTGTTCATGAATGTGGCAGGGATATGAAACTTGGGCAGCATATTTTGAAAACATATGCGAACAAGCTTTGGCCAAAGCATCTTTTTATCACCAGGAATGAAAATTGGTAGGTAGAGAAACATCCCTTTCTACCCTTCCTTGTTTACTTCTTCCACATTAGCACCCTCACCGAAAGGTAAGCTTTCCAATACTCATATAAAGTAAGCAAAAAGATGCAATTCATGCATTCCATATAATTTCCTTTCATGCAATAATATATTTAACAAGAGCATGCACGTCATACAACAATCAACTAATCCAAAAGAATTATGCCCTTCATCATGAAAAATCTTCATTAATCATAAGAAATCACATAGTTTGAATCATCTAGTCAAATAAACATACACATAAAAATAAGGGGGTGTTGACCATTCTGTCAAAAACAACAATTATGCATCATAACCAAAGAACTCTATTTCATTTCCATAAAAATATGTTGACCTACTCGTTGATCCTCAAATGCATCAAATGGTATCTCTATTTCAATCATCTCATAATAATTTCATGCAAGGTCTCAAATATAATCACCCATGTGATAGTAATATCATATTAATATCAAAAAGACGTATTTTCCCTAGATTCCATCATTCCATGAATATCCATACAATGCTCCTCATAGCATCAAAACTCACATCAAAGAATATCAATCATTGTGTTAGGGATTTTTCTTATATGAATCACAGTGCTTGAAAAACTACTTAAACACTATGCCTCCTAATATTGATTCAGACAAAAGAAATGCCTAATTACTGAGGATTGGATAACATCCTCATTTGTCTTCGAGCTCCACATCACTCAGGCGGGTATTGCCTTATCTACACACTCATGAATCCATTGGGACAAATACAAACTTGCAGATATAACTTTGTGGAATAGTTTTCAGACTCTTTTAGGTAACAACTACCTCAATATTTCCTCAAATCTTATACAACATTCTTTTTACATGTAGTAAGTCTGAAAACTAGAGCAATCCTAACTCCTAATAACATGAAATGGAAATGGTTTTTCAATTTTGTTTTGATGAAAAGGATTTCAATAACATCCCAAACCTTGCACCTGATTCATTAGGCATCAGAGTCAAACATGACATTGCAAAGAGATTATGAATAAGGAACATCATCATAGTTTGAAATGTTTACATGCCTTACATAAAATAGACCTCATCAATCAAGTTCTTCTTATGAATCCACCTATGTATTTTAAACATACAACTCCCTAGTCATAGGATTTAACCCTCCCCTTGGAAGAGACCTTTAGAATAGACAATACATAAATAGCATCCACTGGAAAGACAAGATTAAAATACCCTTGATATTCAATCTCATACACATTCGAATACAAATCTTAAACCACAATTATCCCTTGAACAACTCTATTGCTGATCATTCCTTAAATGACTAACAACAAACAAGAATAAAACATCCTTAATGCCTCATTCTAGATGATTCAAAGACATAGATGAGGACAACTTGATATCAGAATAACAAGTGCTGCAATTCATTCATAAACAAGCAAAAACAACCTTTTACAATGATGTTCTTCTCTGAGAATAAGAGGAAATCTAAACACTAAGTATGCAAAGAAAGGAAAATATTACAATAGTTCACATGGAATCCTGTCCTGAACTTCAAGAAAAGAGGTAGACACAGTCTGAAACCCCCCCAGAAACCAGTGGAGAACCAGAACAGAAACCCTCAAAACAGAAAGGAGAAGAGAATAAAAAGCCAAAGAAGAAACCCTAAAAACTTTGTTTGATCAACACCTGTCTCCTCTGAACAATCTGATCTTCTCAGATGTTTCAAAATTTGATCTCTTTTGCCCCTTCAAAAATTTGATTTCATTTGCCTCTTTAAAACTTTGATCATATCCTTATCTTCACTAAAAATCCGATTCAATCCTCTATACCATCTTATCCTTTTACTATGCAAATTTGATTAGATTCATTCCCTCTGTCGTTTCTGAAAAATCAATCATAAAATATTTCTTCAAAAATCTAGTTGCGGATTTAAAAGCTCTTACTACTCTCAGCAATTCAATCAAATCCTATTTTTTCCACCGCCATCATGTCCTTCGTCTTCTGCCATTTCCGAAAAGATATTATACTACTATATTTGGACAAAAAATGGATCTACAACACCCAAAACCTAAGTAGGTTCCTAGCATGAAATGAATTCGAGTTTATCCCTAATGTTGAACTTTATGAGATTTTAAATCCTTTATTTCTAGCTTTTTCCTCAAAGCTCACCAGATCTCACCAAGTGTCATGCTCTGATTGGTTGCTCGGACAAACTCAGCTTAAACTCTATCCATCTAGAGATTTGGAGACTATATTAGTCTCCAAATCTCTCAAGTTATCTCCTAACTATGGTTGCCTTCAGAGACTTGGAGAATCTCCTTAGTCTCTTAATCTCCAAATGATTTTATGAACTGTAGTTAGATTGGGATACCTCACGACAAGCTTTAGTCTCTAAATCTCCAATTCTTTTATGCTAACTGATTGACTTCATGAGATCTGGTGATAAGCTATCTCAAGGTCTCTAAATGCCAACTTTAACTGCCGTGACTTGGCGACTAACTGCATCTCCAAATCGCCAGATTTCCTCCTAACCGCCAATTTGGTCTCGCGACTGCATGACACGTGTCCTCCTTGGCCACCTCACTGTCACCTTTCTGCAAAAATATTTCATTATGGGCCCATCGGCATGGAAACTGAGACAACTGCAGAGGCTTGGGCAAGCATAGCTTCCAGCACTTCAATTTATCTCATATGTTTGTGCATTTTCTTATATTCACCACAACGACCCATTTTGGCATCAATGTGGGATATAGTTTAGAGGTTTTAAAGAACCTTTTCAAAAACTTTGCATGTGGCACCAGTTGGCATGCAAACCAATGCAAAACCACAAGGAAGAGGCTAACACAAAGCCTCTCTTTCCACTTCACTTTACCTTTACATTGGGTGGCCATGTACTTAAATGCTAAAAACTCCTTAATCCCAGTAAATGTGGGATAATAGTCATGAAGGTTTTTATCAATAGTTTTGACAGTGCTTCACTCAGATGACTATATCTTACGAACTAAGATGAATTTTTAAAATCACTCTGGTGAGAATCTAGGGAACTAGATTTGTGACAACATATCTCAAATTTAACCTGATCCAACGGTTCAATAAAACGTTATGCTCCCTGTAATATGACTATTTTTTTTCTTTTCTGCAAATCCGTGTTTGCAAAATCCATTAATTCATATTTTCTGAGCAATGCTCTACCATCCTCCTTTCTTTAAAACATCCCTCCATCACATGCTAGCTTCCCTTTACATAATCAAAACATGCCTTCTCATGGAAAAAACATGCCTCCATCCTTCAACTTTCCTTGCATTTAACCTTATGCTACCTGCAAACCTCAATGTTAGATGACAATGCCTCCACTGTGATATGCATTACACCCAATCATTAATGGTGTGCTGCATAGAAGCATAGCCAATAGATTCCTTGGTGTATTCACACACCATTGTTAACTTATGTCCATATGCTTGAAATCAATCTTTGGATCCTTGTGTCGGGCAATAGCATTCAGCAAATTTGAATGTGTTTTTTAATTTCATTTGGATACCATTATTCTTACCAACCATATTAATAGAAACACTAGGATATGAACCTACACCAAATCTATTGATAACTTGGAAATATTGGCAAGCACCTTTGCTCCTAGACAAGCCTGTCAAAACAATGAAATGCATTTGCTTCAAACTTTGAAGACAAGTCAAGCAACCCCCTGAAAACCCGAGCTTCTGGATATTGGAAGTATGCTATATGAAGAGCATGAATCCGAAAGTGCAACTCATGACAATGATCTAGTCACATTTGGAAGACCCGTTAAAGTAGCCACTCAGAAATACAACACAAGAAAATAAGAGAAATACTGATTTCTACAAATGAAAAGCATTTGGGGAAGTGTGCATACAAAACCCTCATGATTTGAGACTTTGCAAATTGGAATTAAATTTGGTCTACAATATAGGGGCACCACTTTCTTGACATGACCAATCAGAGTACTCGAGATATAACATCATGAATAGGGCCTCCGACTAAAATATGCAACTAATTTGCACCAAATTGTTAGAAATTGGAAACGGAATCAAATTGGAAAACTGGGCAAATGGATTTAGCATGGCCTAAAAATCTTCATGGTAGCACATTTTTGTGTTTTTAATGCAGAACAACCTTCAATTCTTCAAAAAACTTGAGCCAGGTGCAAACAATGAAAGTTCAAAGTAGGCTACTTAATTCTGAATTCTGCACTATTCAGTGAAAATTTAAATAAATTGGAAATGGAAATGTCCTGGCAAAGTGGATAACTGGATTGGTGTAAGTCTGAAAATCCATGGGAAGGTATACTTTCAAGATTGCAATACAGGGGAAAACTCAATTATGCATGAGATTCAATCAGATACGAATGACAAGACCTCAAAGTAGGGCATCCAAAAATCTGCATTTGATAGTTTAGCATATTGACAGAAATTGCAAACAGAATGGGCTTAGCAAACTGACCAAATGAACTCTTCGTGACCTGAAAATTGAAACATAAGAAGTATTTGACCACTGGAATACAGTAGAAAATGATTTTTCTCAATTGGGTCAAATGGTCAAAATTTATAATTGGTCAAACAGGGCTACTTAGAAAATTGGACAGAACAAAGGGGCAAGATCATTCTGGGAAACCAACTTTGGAAGATCCGAAAACCTATCAAACGGACTCAAAATGGCTTGAGCTTTGAAACATAATTTCTTTGATATACATTTTAAACATTCCCAAAGTGGCGGGCTATGAGACCTAGCAGGAAAAAAGATATTCAAATGCAAACTAGGCCTGGTACAATGATTTGACACTTGGACAAAAGTGCAGTTCTAAGAGATCACCTCAAAATGGCTACTCCTAAAACATGTCAAATTTGAAATTTAGGAGCTGGAACTCACTGCATATGTCATATGAAAGGTGTTGAACCTATTACCCAAGTTGTACCTCATGAAAATCATCAGGGTGTCTTTTACGAGCATACTGGTTAGGCCTTCTCACAAAATTTTAGGAGTACCTACTTTGCCTTATAGAAAAATTTCAATTGGTCACTCCAAATTTGTGCCAAATTTTGAGAGCACCAATAGTGGCTCTGACTATGGACTCCTGCCCCATGTGGGCATGCAGAGAACCTTCAAAATCTCATGGTAGAAGCAGACCACCCTAAAAATAGGAATCAAACTTTCTCTTTCTTCTCTTTTCACCTTTCCTTTTAACACCACTTCTCAAAAAATGGGAACCTCAACTGAAAACAAACACACAACTAAAAGCAAAGAAACTGTACATTCAGGGAAATTATTTACAAAAAACCCAAAGCCTCAAACTGGATTCAGCTCTTACCTCTATCATACATTTGGTTTTCATCTCCATACAACAGTGGTAAACTGAAATTATTGCTTGCATGTGCTTGATTGAACATACTGTCACTTTCCTTCAACACATCAAACAAAAGATAGTCAGAAAACTCATAATCACTAGATAAAATAGAGTCACTGAAATACTATGAATGCTGATCATTGTATGATATCAAAACATCACACCCTTGACCATTGCTGACAAGCTGAAAAAGAAAACATTCTAGCTCCTTTTCATGGATGAAATCAAACTCCTCATGAACACTAGTTTGCACCAAAACATAAGCTTCATTCACAATACTGATTTGCAAACTAGGATGGAACTCTTCCACATAATCATTTGATTGCATAAGACCTGACATAGCTTGCTGATTAGAGCCTTTACAAGCATCCTCTAAATTTGAAAATGGATCATCAAATAACAATTCATTTGTCATTGGAAAATCTGAAAACACACATGTAGTTTTCTTACTCTCCTCAAGGGAGTAATCAGTATTATGATGTACACAAGAATCATCCACATGAGACTCATCAAAATTGAAATACACAATAGCATAGGAGTCATTATATTCATCATACCTAACATAATCAGGTTTTTCCTAGTCATATGCATTTCCATCTTGCACATTGTTTGTCTCGGAAGTAGGAAAAAGAAAATCAGCATAGGTTTCATATTGTGCATCTACTTGCATGTCTTCATTATCAAAGCATATATCAACCAGGCACTGCAAAATAGGGTTTACATTTGGTGCATGCCTCTGAAAATCAGTAGCTAGTAGTTCTGATATTTCTTCACTGCTCAGTGAACCTTGGACTTCACTTTCATTGGCTTTAACCTCTTCCTTGTTGCAAATATCTTGTTCATTGGGAATAAAGATTGAAGTCTCTTGGCTCACACTACTTTGAGAAAAAGAATCATCACAGTCACTCTCATCCGCATAATAATTGCTTTCTTGTTGATCACAAGATTCTCCCCTAAACTGAGAATAGAGGTCTGTCCTGCCATGTTGATAATAAAACAAATCTTTGAATCCAATGGAAACATCCGCAACAAGATTTTCATCCCTGATGTCTTGATATTCATCTACTTCGCTATCAGCATCATAGTCAACATTTTCATCATAGCTAGAGTTAGCATCACTAATACTTTCAAATTTACATTCTTCAAACTCATTTATCCATTTTTTAACAAGTCCAATGCCTTCCTCTTTACACTTTGCAGACCATTCTACTGACTTAGGTATATAAAGTTCTAAGAATAAACAAAAATATGCAGATTCTTGGAGTTTCAGCCCTTTCGACAACTTATCATATGCATTAGAAAACTTTTCATAAAATACATATATGGATTGTTCACTTATTTCTCCTACACATCTTTTCAAAAACAACATAGCTTGGTCATGTATTTTATGACTTAACAATGCAATATCCTTTTGAATTTATTCAAGATCTGCTAGACAACTTTTAGATATGGACAACATACCTTGATTTATTAGATCGAGACTCTCCATTGCACTATTTAGCAACAACACATCTTCTTCATTCTCAAAGATTTTTATCCAATCATGCAATCACTTCACATAAGATCATTCCATACTTCTGAACTTGATGATTTAAAAAGATGTAAAACCAGAAGTATGACCAAAGACTTTAAATCTATATTCCTTCTTTTAGTGACTTCTTCACTTAGTAAGGAAACAATTTATTTCATAAAACTTTGAGGAATACCTAGGAAAATTATTTTGTTTGTTGTCCTTCTAAACTTCTTCTTGATTGTCCTTCACCACTAAATCTTTCAAGAATCTTCTAGATCCTTGCTGCAAATGTTCCCAACCGATCATAAATTTTCTTTCATCTAAGTGCACACTGGTGCAGAGATCTTTCAGAGTCACCACCCATTGCTGTGAGAATGTATAGAACTTTAATAGAACAAGGACAATTTGGGTTTCAACAAAGATAGTAGGCTTTCAACAAGTCAATAGGATTTGACACATTTCTTTTACCAAGAAGATAATCAGAATCTCCTTAATCAACAACAAAAACTAGGCTGGTAAATATGATCTGAATGACTTTCAGATTTACAAAGATTTATAACTCTTTCCTCAACTAGATATGGTAGGTGACTGGATTTATGAACAAATAGGTCAGCAGTTAAACTCAACTTGGAACCTATGTCACTTGTCTAATTGTAAACATAATCCCTAGCGGAGTCACCAATTTGTTAGGGATTTTTCTTGTATGAATCACAGTGCTTGAAAAACTACTTAAACACTATGCCTCCTAATACTGATTCAGACAAAAAAAATGCCTAATTACTAAGCATTGGATAAGATCCTCCTTCGTCTTCGAGCTCCACATCACTCAGGCGGGTATTGCCTTATTTGCACACTCATGAATCCATTGGGACAAATACAAACTTGCAGATATAACTTTGTGGAATAGTTTTCAGACTCTTTTAGTTAACAACTACCTCAATATTTCCTCAAATCTTATACAACATTCTTCTTACATGTAGTAAGTCTAAAAACCAAAGCAATCCTAACTCCTAATAACATGAAATGGAAATGGTTTTTCAATTTTGTTTTGATGAAAATGATTTCAATAACATCCCAAACCTTGCATAGACCAGTGCCTGATTCATTGGGCATTAGAGTCAAACATGACATTGTAAAGAGATTATGAAAAAGGAACATTAGTACAGTTTAAAATGTTTACATGCCTTACATAAAATAAACCTCATCAATCAAGTTCTTCTTATGAATCCACCTGTGTATTTTAAACATGCAACTCCCTAGTCATAGGATTTAACCCTCCCCTTGGAAGAGACCTTTAGAATAGACAATACATAACCAACATCCACTAGAAAGACAAGATTAAAATACCCTTGATATTCAATCTTATACACATTCGAATACAAATCTTAAACCATAGTTATCCCTTGAACAACTCTATTGCTGATCATTCCTTAACTGACTAACAAAAAACAAGAATAAAACATCCTTAATGCCTCATTCTATATGATTCAAAGACATAGATGGAGACAACTTGATATCAGAATAACAAGTGCTGTAATTCATTCATAAACAAGCAAAAACTGCCTTTTACAACGATGTTCTTCTCTGAGAATAAGAGGAAATCTGAACACTAAGTATGCAAAGAAAGGAAAATATTACAATAGTTCACATGGAATCCTGTCCTGAACTTCAAGAAAAGAGGTAGACACAGTCTGAAACCCCCCCAGAACCCAATGGAGAACCAGGAGAGGAACCCTCAAAATAGAAAGGAGAAGAGAATAAAAAGCCAAAGAAGAAACCCTAAAAATTCTGTTTGATCAACACCTGTCTCCTCTGAACAATCTAATCTTCTCAGATGTTTCAAAATTTGATCTCTTTCACCCCTTCAAAAATCTGATTTCATCTACCACTTTAAAACTATGATTATATCCTTATCTTCACTAAAAATTTGATTCAATCCTCTATACCCTCTTATCCTTTTACTATGCAAATCTGATTAGATTCATTCCCTCTGTCGTTTCTGAAAAATCAATCATAAAATATTTCTTCAAAAATTTGGTCATGGATTTAAAAGCTCTTACTGCTCTCAGCAATTTAATCAAATCTATTTTTTTCCACCGCCATCGTGTTCGTCGTCTTCTATCATTTCCAGAAAGATATTATACTGCTATATTTGGACCAAAAATGGATCTACAACACTAAAAACCCTGAGCAGGTTCTTGGCATGAAATGAATTCGAGTTTATCCCTAATGTTGAACTTTATGAGATTTAAAATCCTTTTTTTCTAGCTTTTTCCTCAGACCTCACCAGATCTCACCAAGTGTCACGCTCTGATTGGTTGCTTGGACAAACTTAGCTTAAACTTTGTCCATCTGGAGATTTGGAGACTACATTAGTCTCCAAATCTCTCGAGTTATCTCCTAATCATGGTTGCCTTCAGAGACTTGGAGAATCTCCTTAGTCTCTTAATCTCCAAATGATTTTTTGAATTGCAGTTAGATTGGGAGACCTCGTGACAAGCTTTAGTCTCTAAATCTCCAAGTCTTTTATGCTAACTATTTGACTTCATGAGATCTGGCGACAAGCTATCTTAAGGTCTCTAAATGCCAACTTTAACTGCCGTGAATTGGCGACTAACTGCATCTCCAAATCGCCAGATTTCCTCCTAACCTCCAATTTGGTCTCGCGACTACGCGACTGCATGACATGTGTCCTCCTTGGCCACCTCACCGTTACCTTTCTGCAAAAATATTTCATTCTGGGCCCGCCGACACAGAAATTGAGGCAACCGCATAGGCTTGGGCAAGTATAGCTTCCGACGCTTCAATTTATTTCATATGTTTGTGCATTTGCTTATATTCACCACAAAGACCCATTTCGGCATCAATGTGGGATATAGTTTAGAGGTTTTAAAGAACCTTTTCAAAAACTTTGCATGTGGTGCCAGTTGGCATGCAAACCAATGCAGCCCCACAAGGAAGAGGCTAACACAAAGCCTCTCTTTCCACTTCACTTTACCTTTACATTGGGCAGCCATGTACTTAAATGCTAAAAACTCCTCAATCCCAGTAAATGTGGGATAATAGTCATGAAGGTTTTTATGGGCAGTTTTGACAGTGCTTCACTCAGACAACTGTATATTGCGAACCAGGATGAATTGTTAAAATCACTTCAGTGAGAATCTAGGGAACTAGATTTGCGACAACATATCTGAAATTTAGCGCGACCCAACAGTTTAATAAAAAGTTATGCCCCCCATAATATGACTATTTTTTTTCTTTTCTGCAAATCCCTGTTTGCAAAATCCATTGATTCATCTTTTCTGAGCAATGGTCTTCCATCCTCCTTTCTTTAAAAAATTCCTCCATCACATGCTAGCTTCCCTTTACATACTCAAAACGTGCCTTCTCATGGCAAAAATGTGCCTCCATCCTTCAACTTTCCTTACATTTAACCTTACGCTGCTTGCAAACCTCAACGTTAGATGACAATGCCTCCACTGTGATATGCATTACACCTAATCACTAATGGTGTGCTACATAGAAGCATAGCCAATAGATTCCTTGGTGTATTCACACACCATTGTTAACTTATGTCCATATTCTTGAAATCAATCTTTGGATCCTTGTGTCAGGCAATAGCATTCAGCAAATCTGAATGTGTTTTTTATTTTCATCTGGATACCATTATTCTTACCAACCATATTAATAGAAACACTAGGATATGAACCTACACCAAATCCATTGATAACCTGGCAATATTGGCAAGCACCTTTGCTCCTAGACAAGCCTGTCAAAACAATGAAATGCATCTGGTTCAAACTTTGAAGACAAGTCAAGTAACCCCCTGAAAACCTGAGCTTCTAGATATTGGAAGTATGCTATATGAAGAGCATGAATCCAAAAGCACAACTCATGATGATCAACTAGTCACATTTGGTAGACCCTTGAAAGTAGCCACTTGGAAATACAACACAAGAAAATAAGAGAAATACTGATTTCTACAAATGAAAAGCATCTGGGGAAGTGTGCATACAAAACCCTCATGATTTGAGACTTTGCAAACTAGAATTAAATTTGGTCTACAATACAGGGGCACCACTTTCTTGACATGACCAATCAAATTACTTGAGATATAACATCACGAATAGGGCCTTCGACTAAAATATGCAACTGATCTGCACCAAATTGTTAGAAACTACAAACGGAATCAAATTGGCAAACTGGGCAAACAGATTCATCATGACCTAAAAATCTTCATGGTAGCACATTTCTATGTTTTTAATGTAGAACAACCTTCAATTCTTCAAAAAAATTGAGCCAAGTGCAAACAATGAAAGTTCAAAGTAGGCTACTTAATTCTGAATTCTGCACTATTCAGTGAAAATTTAAATAAATTGGAAATTGAAATGCCCTTGCAAAGTGGATAATTGGATTGGTGTAAGTCTGAAAATCCATGGGAAGGTATACTTTCAAGATTGCAATACAGGGGAAAACTCAATTATGCATGGCATTCAACTGAATATGAATGACGAGACCTCAAAGTAGGGCATCTAGAAATCTGCATTT
Organism: Chamaecyparis obtusa; assembly: GCA_027943335.1. Taxonomy (NCBI): domain Eukaryota; kingdom Viridiplantae; phylum Streptophyta; class Pinopsida; order Cupressales; family Cupressaceae; genus Chamaecyparis; species Chamaecyparis obtusa. Next base: position 762,252 of record BSBK01002856.1, read on the forward strand.
GACAGTTTAGCATATTGACAGAAACTTCAAACGGAATGGGCTTATCAAACTGACCAAATGAACTCTTCGTGACCTGAAAATTGAAACATAAGAAGTATTTGACCACTGGAATACAGTAGAAAATGATTTTTCTCAATTGGGTCAAATGGTCAAAATTTATAATTGGTCAAACAGGGCTACTTAGAAAGTCGGACAAAACAAAGGGGCAAGATCATTTTGGGAAACCAACTTTGGAAGATCTGAAAACCTATCAAACAGACTCAAAATAGCTTGAGCTTTGAAACATAATCTCTCTGATATACATTTTAAACATTCCCAAAGTGGGGGGCTATGATACCTAGCAGGACAAAAGATATTCAAATGCAAACTAGGCCCGGTACAGTGATTTGACACTTAGACAAAAGTGCAGATCTAAGCGAACACCTCAAAATGGCTACTCCTAAAACATGTCAAATTTGAAATTTAGGAGCTAGAACCCACTGCATATGTCATATGAAAGGTGTTGAACCTATTACCCAAGTTGTACCTCATTAAAATCATTAGGGTGTCTTTTACGAGCATACCGGTTAGGCCTTCTCACAAAATTTTAGGAGTACCTACTTTGCCTTGTAGAAAATTTTCAATTGGTCACTCCAAATTTGTGCCAAATTTTGAGAGCACCAACACATTGTTAATTATTTCATAAAATGGATTTCTAATATACACAACCCTTTTCATGTCAATTCAATTGAAACATATTTCAAATAACATATGAATACAAGATTAGAACTGGTGTGTTCTTAACAATTTACTCCCTTTCACAACCTATCAATGTTATATGTTGAATCATGATAGATGACATTACTTCACATCACAGGACTAGAAACTTAAAACACATATTCTAGCTACCCTAAGATCATTATATTTCAAGTTGCAAATTTTAATTCAGACCCATAATGGTCATAAGAAAAATTAAGAAGTAAGTGTGAACAAAATCTCAGTTGATTGAAAAACTCAAAACTGGTGGCTAGGTGGTCACACGAGAACTTAAACTTTGAATATATTCCTTCACCTCTTTCAAAGTTTAACAAAGTTCAAAATTAAAACATAAAAGCTACACATCACCTTGCATCAAGGTATGCTAAAGAACATGACCATAATTTTAGAACATAAATCGCAAAGCTTACATATTCATCATGTAATAACACATTCAATTACCTTAAACAAAATTGATCTATCCAATAAAGCCAACCCACATGAATTGTTAATTTTCTCTATTCTTTTGAAATCTCATGCCATGCAAGGTAAGACATATAAATATATTTTCACAATTTTTCTACGAATTTCTATTTTATATATAACATGTTGAATTCATCTTCCTAAAGAATTCCATAAGGTTCTAGTATTAAAATCCTTTCATAACACTTGAAAATATACATTACAATAATACATGTTTACATCATTTATCACAAGCCAAGTCTTGAACTTTGGAAAGCACTCATACCTTTGGTGCAAAACCAATCATTATTTATCTACACAATAACTCATAAAATTTTATCTTCTTTCTTTACTACACAAATGTAGAGAAATAGGCATTAAATTTTTAAGTGTATCACACACACAATGTACCTCATAATTTTTCACATACTCTAACAATGTTGCAATATAGAATAGAAAGAAACCACACCACACAAAGGTAGACAATTGTCAAGCCCACATAACTGTTTCAATCTTTCATAGTTTCAAGAGAAACCAAGGACATAGAAAATTTCACACACATCAAAATTATTGTCCCTCAATTGTCTATTTCCCATAAAATAAGGAACATCCTATCCTTTTCTATCGAAATATAATGAAATTGGAAGGCACTCTAATCAATCTAGGGAACCACAATTATGTTCATAGACCAATCATTAATCGACTCACAATTTATGCGACTAAGGGTTGAAACTAAGCATAGTGAACTCAAGGCCCTAATATGGAACCCAAAGCTCTGATACCATATGTAAAGACTGACAATTAAGACCAGAATCTCAACAATTATGGTCTTAAGAGGAAATTCGACCATCTATCGATTGTCCTAAGGAAACCATGATAAGAGATATCGTATCATCTTCAAACAAGTACAACTGTCATGTCTGGGTAACAACCTAAGAGATTTTCATCACCACTTGTCGAATCACATCAATAAAATATAAGGATTAGATCAAAATATGTACTTCCATATTAATATCAAAATTGAACAATTTTTTTTACCGAATACTACAATGTTGAATACAGAATTGCGTAACATTTGAAAAAGAAACTCCTTCCTGTAAGAAACTTCAGTAACCTATTAAAAAATGTTAGCAAGGGTGAGAATATTTTAGGAGTGCATTTCCACCCTACCATGAAGCATTAATGCTTCCCCAAAATCCTTCCTGACATGAAGGATACCCAGGCCAGGTAGAAGAAATCTAACAAAGTAAAACTAAGGAGCAATGGAATTTCATGATATGATAAGCTCACAAACCAATACAACATAAATCATGGTCACATAGAAGTCACATATCATAATTATGCCAACAAATTCAATAGCCCTTACTTGGCTATCAAGACATTCTTCTTGATTCTTTCTCAATCATTCTTATATAGAAAATAAAATAAACATTATTAAAAAATGTTCTCAACAAGAAAGAAAATACAAGAATAAATCTACACATATAATATTCATGTAATTGACTATCTTAATTACTTAGTGCATCATTTAGGAAAACTAAAATCTATACTTGGAATTGCATCTCTTAAGAAAAATAATTGCACTACCTTGCAAGCATATCTGATCACAATGTTGAACTAGTAATCCATTCACAAGAATATCATAGAAAACATAAGTGCATCCAAAGTATGTAACATTCAAGGTATAGGCATGTATTTATTACTTGATCTTATAGTTATACATTTCTGGTTTCTCTTAACAAATTATAAATCCATTCACAAACTATTCACATATTACAAGTACAAATAGTGTTGTCTCATACTGTTCTAATACTAGCAAACAATTGTTAAGAAATATCAGAATGACAGAAGTAAAAGTAGAATGTTCTTACAGTCCGAAATGGAACCAATCTCTCTCTAAGATAACATAGTAACTAATTTTTAAAGGTATTGCACCATTTCACTGATATAACAACCAAGGTAAGAGAACCCAAATATGAAAATCATCGATTAAAGAAAAGAGTACTACCAGCTCATAATCTTTGAAATATTTGATGCATTTCCTCTACAATAAACAAGATCCCTTTTAACAAATCTCTAATAGAAAGGGATTCAAAAGTGTAAGAATTTTGATATCGCTTTGATACCATGTAAGAATTTGCCTAAGGAAAAGAATAAAAGCCAAGATCTAGAAGCTCAAGAGATAGCATAAGAGAGATAGGAAAAATAATCAAATAATTGATTATAGCTAATTGAATTGATTACAAAGTAGGAGTGCCTAAATATATAGGCAATGTAATAAGACTACATGATAATGAGATGATAAGATATCACCCACACAAGGTGGAATCACACGTCCACCAAAGGTGGATCATCCTCCATTGTACATCAAAGTATCAGAAACATGTGTAACAATGAAAGGATGATAATGTGATAAGAGTACTAAAGGTGGATCTCACACATAATGAGGTATGTGATGACAACTATCACACCTAAAGTGGAGATTCTCCTAACCATGTGCTAAAAAGAAATGCAAACTCCTAGGTGTCACAATGACAACTAATATGCAAATGCATTATCCTAAGTAAACTTAAGTAAAGTGTAATTAGTAATATTTAATTACACCAACACCCCCCCCTTAAGTGAAACTTAGGGGAATGCACTTAAGCTCACAATGCAAGATGGGTCCCAGCTACTAGGCCATGTTAGGTACCCATGTACAAAATGCAAGAACAATCCAATCTCTCATAAAGTGGAGAAAGAGGGAAAACCTCATGGGAAAAACCCTCCTCCAAAAAGAGAGATGAATACAAGATGCATGCATGGATGGACTAATCAAGACCCCCCAATTATGACATACATCATGCATATACAATAAAAAATCCCCCCAAAGGAAGGAAACAAGGAGACATGATATCCCCCCCATAATGAGTAATCTTGTCCAAGGATGGTAAGTGCTTGAAGACAAAACATAGTCCAATGCCTACAAACAACATTTCTCCTCTTAGGAAGAAGATACACCAAGTATAGATGTAAGAAGGCTTCCCATTGTGGATAAGAAGTAGGAAGGGGAATCCAAATGAAGTATGATGTCTTTGAAGTATGCTCATGTGTTTCTGTGTCCTTGGTTGATGAAGATGCCACGAACCAATCAGGAGAAAGCCCAATAGAAGAAGGTGACAAACAAGGAACCAATGATAATTGATCCATGTAAGAATTTTGATCAAACTCCAAAGACAAAGATGCCTCCTCAAATGAAGTAGGAAGAGAAGCAAGAAAGCCCCCCCTCAATGTAGAATGTACACCCATGATAGATGCACCGGATCAATGTAGAAATTGCACCAAGAAAACTGAATGATGTTCCTCCCCTTAGGAAGAAACAAGTCCATAGGTGGATCAATGAATCCTCCCCAATCTCTAGGAAGAATCCTCAAAATGTATGATGTCTCAGGAAACTGAATAGGAATATCCAACACATGAGTATGATCAACCTTAACCATGCAATGTGTCATCTCAAGTGAAGTTTGAGACTCATGAAAACCAATCTCCAAAGAGTCAAATGTCTTCTCTAAAGTTAAAGAGACCTCCTCAAAATTTTGTATCAAAGGATCCACAATCATGTCACCCTTGAAAGAATGATCAAGTAGAGAATGAAGATGAGGGTCATCATGATCCCTCGCAATAATTGAAGAAGGATCATCCTCAACAAAGAGAAGATGAATATCATCAATGAAGTCTCCCAAATCTAAAATGTAGGACTCCACAAACAAACCTGCAATGTCTATCAAGTAGGCATCCCATAGAACTATAACTGGAAGACAAGGAATATCTTGCTGTGCTGAATTACAAGAGTGAGTGGCTATAGGAAGATACACATCATCAAGGGATGTGATCTCAGTAGGAGGAGAAGGAGCTGCAACTGGAGGTTCTAGACATTTTGGAAGTGGAGGAATATGTGGATCTCCATACATTTCCCAAAGAACAGTCCAAAGATCAGGAATATTTTTTGTCTCATCTTCATAGTCATCAAGGGAATCCATAACATCTATATCCATATTCAAATAGATAACCTTAACAACTTCTGAGTAAGAGTCACAATTGTAAGGACTTTTAGGTATATACTCATACAAATAGGGCAATAGGTTATGCTCACTAAGATGAGCAAGAACTAATTCACTCCATTGCTTATAGTTTCCTCTTGTCAACTTAATTAAACCATCCATGATGTACTTCTCACATGAAACAATGAGATAAAAAAATCAATGCACGCCCCAAAATGCAATGAACCAAAGAACCCCCCCAAAATAGATGATTTTGGCACTTTATATATATAGTGCATGTACAATTGCCACTTGCCAAAATGAACCAAAGTGGACTTCTAATTTTGATGATTACAACAGAAAATATGAAGCTATAGTAGACTCAAAAAAATAAGACACAAGATCTCTCAAGGATCTAACAAATTACAAGTGCCAAAAATAGGCCAAAATAGACCAAATTCTAAAAGTACTATGTCTACTTAGAATTTTTCCAAACTGATTGGAAAGTAGACAAAAAATCATGAACTTTCAAAAAAAATAGCACCTGAAAATGTGTCCATATGAGCCCGAACAAAGCCTCTAAAGTTGTAAAAATCAAGATTTGCGATTTTCAGAAAATATCAAAAATAGAGATCAGAAATCACCTGCACCATTGTGTAGATCATGAGATTCTACCCCCCCAAAAAAACAATTGCTTGAAAAAAAGTGTCTGGATGATTGAGATATCGTTATTTGAAAATCACCTTTGAAATTATTTTTTCTGAATCATCGCTGTCGAACCTTGAAAATTCAAATGGCTCTAGATTTGGCTTCAGATGTCCGATTTGGATGAAACAAAATTTGATTTAGGGGTTTTTGGACCTCCTCAATGTGATGCCAACCTTTGATTTGCACCAACAAGCTCCAATTTTGATGTACAATAAAAATATCTCAAAATAGGCTATACAATGAAACTCCTATGGCTCTGATACCATGTAAGAATTTTGATATCGCTCTGATACCATGTAAGAATTTTCCTAAGGAAAAGAATAAAAGCCAAGATATAGAAGCTCAAGAGATAACATAAGAGAGATAGGAAAAATAATCAAATAATTGATTATAGCTAATTGAATTGATTACAAAGTAGGAGTGCCTAAATATATAGGCAATGCAATAAGACTACATGATAATGAGATGATAAGATATCACCCATACAAGGTGGAATCACATGTCCACCAAAGGTGGATCATCCTCCATTGTACATCAAAGTATGAGAAACATGTGTAACAATGAGAGGATGATAATGTGATAAGAGCACTAAAGGTGGATCTCACACACAACGAGGTATGTGATGACAACTATCACACCTAAAGTGGAGATTCTCCTAACCATGTGCTAAAAAGAAATGCAAACTCCTAGGTGTCACAATGACAACTAATATGCAAATGCATTATCCTAAGTAAACTTAAGTGAAGTGTAATTAGTAATATTTAATTACACCAACAAAAAGAATAGAAGACTTCCAGAACTACGCATATCAGATAATTTAACAAAAAAGTAAACTAGCAACTCTTTATCCATCACATAGCCTAATTTTAGTTCAGACATCTCTGAAAGGTACTATTTTCCACTACAAATCTTACTGAAACTGATATTTTATAGTTCAATGATTTGGTTCCAAGGAATGCTATGGGTTTAGGTTAAACAAAAAATGGCCATAAGGATGAGGCATTGTAACTCTTCAATGAAATACCTCAACAAAAATGAAATCTTGGACATCGATGATATCTGGATTTACTAATCATGGTTGCAGTGAGAAGGCTCTAAAGATGTTTTAACTAATAAATATGCTTGTCTTTATGTACACGTCATTAAACCCCAAATCAAATAATTATGGAAGAGAATTTATTGGAAATCACCTGTATTTTGAATTGGTTCATTGCTAAATTGGAGTTTAGAAAGAATCTAGTACAGTTTATGCTTTCACAATATTTCATCTACTTTAGGGCAACATTTTTTATAGATTGTTTTGCAAGAAAGTATAACAGAAGAGTTACAATAGTTGAGTTCTGGTTTTATTTTACAGAACATATATGTAAGTGCTCTTGTTCTTTGCAGCGCCACTCATTGTATTGAAATGAAGGAATTGGTGAAACAACTTTAGATTACCCTAAAATGAATTTAAAACCTTGGGAGCCTCTGGGTTTCTCATAGAGATCGCAACATTACCTATATAGCCAAAAATAGCTCAAATCCTTAACTGCAAGTGATCAACAAATGTTCTATCTCCATTTCTAATAATAATGGTGTGGTTGCTTATTCTAAAATGTCGAGCTTGTTAAATCTCAAAATATAAGCTTTCTAGAGTAAAACATAAGAAATAAAATTCATTCTGTGTGGCTTCCTACTATGCTGATGTTAAGTTTGTTTATATTTTCACAAACTCTATTGGGGGAAACAAGCCAATTTCGAGAACCTTTGTCAGCATCTTTCCTAACTGTAATCAAATGGGAACCTTAGAAATAACATGGACATCCATCAAAATAGAATAAAGGTTCATTTATATATTTTTTTTAGGGAAAAAAGCTGGTGGACATGCATGCAAAAATTGGAAGCGCAAACATGACAAGTAAACTATTTGACAATATGCTTCAAAGAAATTGAATGCTAAGCAACCGACACCAAGTGGAAGTCAAAGACTAGCATGGAAGCCACCATTTGAAAGTTACACAGAAACCCAAGGATGTATGTATACTGTCTTTTCCCTAGAATGTAATGCAAACCTGCAAGGACGCAGACTCTAAAAACTGATAACGCAGAGATATCAAGGGATGGTCAAGTTCAAGTTTGTCATGAATTTTAATCAAAACAATGATAGCAAAGCCAATTTATTATTACTAAACAACATAATACAAAACCTATGACATTGACAACACAGTTGGTCCAAGGATTAAGCCATGCATACAGACAAAAAATACAAATATATATGGTAACCATCAACATAGCACACTCAAGACATCAACAACACCAAAGAGAGATGTACAAGTTGCATGTTATAATTTTATTACTATTCATGCCCAACCATAACTTACAGTGACTCTTACCTCCACTGCAAATTGAAGTACAATGGTAATGTAAAATTCTTTTTGGGAAGCTAGAATCCACTAAGCCCTTCAGACTCCCACCTTCCAGGAGTGCACAAATAGATTGCGGTTTAACAGTACAACTAATTCCTTTTGAGAAATTGCCTTAAGGAGATATATATTGACAAAACTACCCCATGCATCTAAAATTACTCTCAATATATTCCCTAATCATATATTTCAATCGACCATTTTGCATTTTTTTTCTTTTCTCTTTTATTTTTATTTTTTTGCTATCTGTTGAAAAAAATATCCATGTCATAGAGGCCGTCCCACCAATGATGGGTTTTTACTTTTTCAATTCTAAATGCAAGCGGTTGTTAAATTAAGTTCTTTTGCCACCTTACATGCCACCTCAAAGATAAAAATCAGTCCATTGATTGATTTGTCTCCCATAACTATTTCTACTTGAGTGAATAATTTCCCGTTTCCAGCTCATCCCCTTAATTTTAGGATATGATTGTTATGGTTTTTAAAAGACACGGGTTGTGACACCATACTAATTCTTTCATATTCTTTTGGAGTTAGACGTCCACCAACCCTACCTCAACACTCATGCTTTTCTTCTTCCTAAACTTCACCATCCAAGAAATTTCAATATATTTTCTATTGAAGTTTCAATTGTAGACTTCCTTAAAAAATGAAACCACGTTTGAATCAATTGTGAACTCTGAGCTTTTAGATTTTAGTTTTCTTGATTATCTTATTTTAGATTAATTCTCAACTACTAGCCTATGTTTCTATATTGCATTAAAATTTGAATCTCATATAATATGAATTGTTAAGATAAGCATTTTATCCATATCATTTTCATTTTATATATAATTTATTAGCAATTTTTGTTTTTTTTTAGAATTCTTTTATTACATTAATATACATTTCTTTAGTGTCATTTAAAGGAGAATATCTAATGAAAATGGATGTCATTAATCAATTTTGTGCATATATATCAAATTTCAAAGTTACATTGATTGTTTAATAATAATTATAAAATGTGTGATTGTCTACTATGCATTTTTTAAATCATTAAAATTGAAGATATTTACATTGTAGTTGAAAGTAACATTTAACTATTAGAGTAGTGATTATATTATCTAAATTTTTATAAAATTTCTATTATAATTTGGTAGCTATCTAAAGATGAAATTTATCTGGAAAATTTGTAGTTTCTCAGAAAAATATAGATATACTTCAAGGATAAAAGCATCAAACACATTCTTCTTTGATTCTTTAATAATAATATACATTGATGGAAATAAATATGTTTATTTCTTACCTTGCAAGACTCTTTAAGAAAGGAAAATAAAAATCTTTCCAAGATGTTTATTGGTAGTAGTGTAAGGAACTATGTTAATGTATATATCAAAAGTAAGTTTAAGTAGAAAGAAAACATCTAGAAAATTTTGTGGAACATGTTTTCAGAAGTCTATGGTTCTAGGATTTTCTTACTTACTTGATGATAGAAATCACTAATACAACTAAAGAATCATCAATAAAATATGCACATTAACATGTATTAAAATTTCTCATTTTCTAAGACATATCACATTAATTACCATTGATCTAATATTTAAAACAACTATATGATTATTAGGGAAGTAAAATGCAAATTTATAAAAGTTCTTGTAACTAGTTCTTTCTTTATGTTTTGCTACTAAGACCATGCTTACCTTGAAGTTCTTTTACCAATTCTTACTTTTTGACAATAATATAAATATTATCATAAAACTACTATAAAAGATAAGATTTGTAATGATTAGATAACTAAATTTTAATAAGACTAAACAATTGTATATATCTATGATATGCTATATAAAGAAAAAGTGTTTTACATATAAGCTAACAATATGTGCTACTGTCCACTAATCATAGTAAAAAGAAATAGTTCCCAAATAGCTCCATTATTTTAAA